>JAKTWI010000467.1:0-18755 GCA_030561065.1 Sporopachydermia cereana | reverse complement strand
ACCAAAAATGCAACTCCCAACCAATGACAAACAAACCAAAACCCCAGCCCTGGACTAATCGTCCAAAACAACAACCTCCTGGTTTCTTCTGCCTGCATAGCGGCACACTCTCTTATTCTCGTCACTGCACTTGAAGTGACGGAAGTAAGAGGTATACATAGCCTTTGCAGAGCCCAGCTTGCCTTTGAAGACCTTCCCGCAGTGGCAAAACACCTGGCAGTTTTTGCTGTTTACCTTCACCTTAGCTGGCTCCGGGATGAGCACATTGTTGGCAAGCACTCCATGGAACAACCTAAGGTGATGGTTGTAGTTATTCCTGTTTCTGTTGAAGAAACAGAGACTACCGTCCTCATTGAGCGGGCAGTAGCGGCAGGCATCTTCCTTAGCATCGTCCACTACTCTGGAGAATTTGGGATAGAAAGGATGCTGTCTGAAGAACTCGTTTTTGTCGAGCCCGTTTGACTCCGGGTAGTCGCGCTCATAAATGTTTTCCAGGGCCATGTATGCCGGTTCTTCTAACTCTCTGATCAGGCAGGTATCAACCGGACGGCAGTCCGCCACTGTGGGAATACCATTGCTGGGGCGGGAAGTTTCTTGAGGCTGGGCCACAGGCCGAGCCACAGGTTGAGCCACAGGCCGAGCCACAGGTTGAGCCACAGGTTGGAACACAGGTTGAGCCACAGGCTGAGACACCACAGGCTGAGCCACAGCTGGTACTGCTGTCTGGGTTGGCAGCCGCTTGCCGCCAAAAGTCGACCCTGGCAACCGTTTGCCGCCATAAGCCGACCCCGGCAACCGTTTGCCTGCCATCATACCTCTAGCCACCTTGGAGCCCTCGTCGCTGGAGGGAGGTGTATAAAGCACAGTTCCAGAAGCAGCTAAAGCAGGGCTCACAGTATCGCTGGGGACTTCTGCAGGCTCTTCAAAGAGGGAGTCCAAATCATCATCAACCTCAAGGTTGTCGTATTCCCCTGTAGCCAACTCAGCATCAATGGCTGCCGAGAACTCTTCTTGGGAGTCCTCCTCTTGAGAGTCATCTTCAGAGTCCTCTTCAGAGTCCTCTTCAGATTCCTCTTCGGACTCCTCTTCAGACTCCTCTTTAGATAAAGGAATCTTCTGAGCATCAGCCTGGAAATTCTCAACTGGGTTGATGGTTCTGGGAATAGCGGATATGTCATCAACAGCAGAAGTAGGTTGAAGACTAAGGGACTTCAGTTCTGCATCAGAGAGCTCAAACATATCATCATTGAAACCCAATTGCATATCCATAGAGACATCCTCAGTAGGCCTGTCATAAGTATACTCGGTAGATACTCCTGTAGATTCTCCGCCAAACATATTAGGAGGCATAACGTCAAAAGACTCTTGAACAGGTGCACTTGCTCCAGTAGTGTTCCAAGGTTGGGTTCCAATGGTTTCATCACCAAGCCAGTTTGGAAACTCATACGCTCCTTGAACTGCAGGCTCAGGGACTTCAGTACCAGTGGCCATTATTTGGTCTGGGACTTCACAGGCGTTATCGTCACAGAGAGACATGATGAAATCCTCTAAGGTCCTCGAGTCAGCGGATTCCATAGCTGAAATTCCAGTGAGTTAAGCGAGTGCCAAGCAAGGTAAGCGAGCGCCAAGAAAAGCGGGAGCTGAAACTGCGGTAAGTTTACCGTAAGGTCTTATCGAACAATTGTGTTTTAACTGTTCATAAGACTGATTGACTGATAGATGATGGAGAGGAGGAGGATACAGGGGAAAAAGAAGCCCAAAATGTAGCAATGAAAAGAAAAGAAGAGAAAGGGGTTGAAGGGCATGTTAAATAGTATTTGGTGAGCAGCCATCTGAGAGAGATGAGCAGCTAGCTTGGTGTACGGATGATAAAAATAGCTCTGAGAACGCACTAAAGTGTGAGAGAGTGACTAGCTTTGACTTCTGGGTGGCTAAAGAAGTTTCTTGCTCCTTTTTGATGGCCAATATGTCCCAAAAGAGCCAAACGCGTCCTGTACTGATGCTTATGTGTGTCGAATTCGTGCAACTTTGGGCAAAATTGAGCTAGCCGATAAGAATTAGCGCAAGTTTGGGACGGTAAGGTTTGGTCTCCTGCCAGATTTGGCTTCTCAGGGTCTGATACTAGCGGCTTTAGCCGAAAGGGAATGAAATTAGCTCTTCTGAGGCAATTAAGTTCAAGAACAAAGAGCGCTAAACGTTCTATTGTTCTGTTCAGTGTATACCTGTAGCAAACGAGATCTCCGTGCAATCTGATTGATAGTAACAGGGAGTAAACTGTTCAACATTATACTAGAAATTGTCTATAAGATCCTACAAAATTGGTGTCATTGAATATATGTTCAGAGTTTCGGGAGACGTGCGTTCGATAACGGTGCGATGAGCGGTGGTAGAGTTTGCGTCAAATAAGGTTAAGCAATTAGCAATGTGTCAACTTTAAATCTACCAATAAGGTTTAGCGCATCTGCGATGAGCTCTTCCGTACACATATACTGAATCTCGTACCCGTCAAACATCCATGCCAAATCATATAAAACTCGCAATGGTTCCAGTACTACCAATTCTAAAAATAGAGCCTCTTACTATTTTCACCAAGCACACTATAATTCTGTTCCGTCTCGGCCTTAATACTTCAAACCCTTCGTCCAAATAGACGTTGTACAATACCATTCTCGGCTTATCTACCATTCTCGGCCAATCTACTATACTCATCAAACTATGAAACACCCTCCAATACCTCCAATACACCCCTCACGTCTCCTTCCCCTGCCCACTACAGCCATACTCCAACTCCTCTTTTACCCCTCTGACGCACGTATCTGCCAGTCTGGGATGTGCTCGGTAATGCCGAAAATAGGATGTAAAAGCACTTTTGGCTGATTTCGCCTTTCCTGAACAAACAGCTCCACAGTTGCATCTCAGCAGCAAAGTAGCTTTATTCTCCTTCAGTTTCATCTCCACAGGCTGAGGGATTTTCACCCCACTGGCCAAAATCCCATGGAAAAGCCGCATGTGATGGTTGAAGTTGTTGCGACTGCGATTGAAAAACAGCAATTCTCCGTCAGGTCCCAGACAGTAGCGGCAGGCATCTTCGGTAATGCCGCACTCGGTATGCCGAGTGTACCGCGGCAGGAACGGGTGGTTCCGGAAGAACTCCTCTTTGGCTTTCCGATTCTTGCCAACAATGTCCCGGTATTCTCTTTCCGTACAGTTCTGTTTTTCCATCATTTCAGGCGTAGGGAGACTCTGGGGGATGCGGCAGTCCTCCACACTGTAAATTGCTGTGTTTTTAGAAGGAGGGGAGAGGCTGGCTGGTTTGGCAGGAGTGACATAAGTATTTGGAGTCTCTGGGCTGTTGCTGGAGGTGTCCAAAAAGGGGTCTGTAGTTTCGTTGGAGTCAGCAAAATCAGCAGAAATGCCTCTGTTTGGCTGCTGTTTGGTGAATGGAATTCCTTTTCTGGAGGCATTGTATGTGTAATGAGAGTTTCTTGTAGAGTCAAAGTTGCTTCCTTTTCCGTTTTCAGTCTCCCAAATGTCACCATTTCCACCCTCAGATCCTCCATTTCCTTCCTCTCCTTCGCCACTTTCACATGCACTTCTGTCTTTTCCATTTCCAAAACGAGAAAACCTCCGCCCGTTGACTCCTCGGGTTTTGCCTCCTCTTTCGAACCGGAATTTGTTGTTTTTCCGTTTCCGGTGAGATTCTCCGTTTGCCGAGAGTTTATCCTCCGAGGTTTCAGTTGTCTCCTCATCAGAAACAAAAACAGCGGCTGAATTCCCCAATTCAGCCTGTTTGCTGAATTTTACTGCTTTCACTGCTTTCCCTGCTTTCCCTCCTTTTACCTGCTTTCCCCTCTTCTGTATATTTCTCTCCGTACCTCCCATTTCCTTCTTTCCGTTCCCCGCTCTTTGCTCTTCCTTCTCAGTATAGGGAATAACTGGAATAAGTGTATCCAAATAAGGCATGGGAATACGTTCTTGGCAGTATTTCACCTTCCGCTTCGGGTAATCGGCAAGTCCGCCAAATATCAAATGACTGGCCACAGCCTGGCTGTCGGGGGGAGGTTTGGAGAACAAAGGCGTGGACGGACGGAAGGTCGACTGCAGCTTCATACTGGAGAAACACGACCGGCTGTAAATGCCCCTGCTGGGCTCCGTACACCGGGGGCTGGGATTTGCTGTAGGGGCGGGGAAACCAGGAACAGCCCGTGTGTACGGAGGGTCGTAGAATATGTCGTCAAAGTGAGAGTTGCTGTATGCCAAGGACTGTGGCGCAGTTTCGGTGGCAGAGCCAGTGGTCTCTGGCTCTTCAGGGAGAAGCTGCAGATTGAGACTTGAGGTGTTATCGCCGGCCGGAGTTGTGGTGTATTCCCTTTCCAGAAACAAATCAGCCTCCTGTGGCTCAGCGGGGCTTATCTCCGAGGAGGCTGAGGCTGCTATCTCCGGTTGGCCTGTCGGGTTTCTGGGGGTTTTGTAGCTGTAAAGACTGTTTGGGGTTTCTCGAGGAAAAGAGGCTGATAAGGGCTTTTGGGAATGTACCGTTTGAGTATGTGAGTTGACAGGTTGTGGCGACTTGTGTGTCTTTGCAGAGGGACGGAAGAAACTTGTAGGTAAAATCGGACCTTTTGATTGGTTTTTGGCTGAGAGAGTTTCAAGTATAGAAGGTATTTGCCGAGCGGGCGGAGAAGGCTGCTGTCTAAATCTCACAGAGTGGTCAGTTTGGTCATCGATTTTCTGTTTTCCTGCGAGTTTTGAGGATTTGAACCACGGGCTGGTGTTGAGCTCGGCAAGCAGATTCCCGTTGGAACCGCCGTTAGAGCTGCTCATTGTTAGCGATGGATTGGGTTGTAGGTGACTGTAAGTGGAAAGTTGTCGAACGGAGTTGAGGATTATTGGTTTTATTTGGATGTTAGAATGCTATGGAAGAGATTATGAGGGAATTGTCAGTTGAGGGATGATAAAAGAAGTAAAGGAGGTTTAACTAGTATGTTAGCATTATTTTGTTTGAGAGTTGCAATGAGGAATCAGTTCTGCTCTTATCGGCAGCAGAATAAAAGGATCAGAAGTTATATGGTATGGAATACGGTGTACAGAAGACTTTGTTAAGTATACAACTCAATTCCTTGGTATGTTTATTTGCCCTTCCATTTTAGGTAATGCCTTTGAGTCAATGGTTGAGCTACGGATTTGAGCTTTCATCAGATTGTGAGTCATTCTGGTGGTAAAAATAGATTCAAAACACCGGTTTTTTTCTGCAATGGATGCTTTCATGCTCAATTGCATAAATCAACTAAAGCCAGAGGAGAGTCACTTGACTTGAGGCATTAACGAGTCTGCAAAGATGCATAGAATGTTGTAGCATTAAGGTTAAGCTCAAGACAGTATATAGGGTTTAGACCCTTGACTCAGGCAGAAATGCTTGTTTTCACATCTGTACGCTCCAGAAAGTGTACCGTAAATGTGTCAATTCTACAACTTGCACACCGTGCAATTAGTGTCATTTTGATCATAGAAGCAGGCCTAATTAGTGGGACTATACTCATTCTTTCTGTCTCTCTAACTCTAGCAAACACCATTAATATGCACCTATGAAGAAAGCTGTTGTTGAGTCTACTTTCCAGTCCCTTTGACACTCGCTATTAAGTACACTTCCGTACACAACTGAACCTAAACCCTGCATCTCTTTAGCTCTAACGGTCTAAACGTTAATCTGTTCTTTTCAACTCTATTTGTAGTCACTTTCTCGAGAACCCGAAGTGTATACTTATAAACTTGAGAATACAGCTGTGATAAGGCGCAAGTGAAAGCTTTTCGTATAACTATACGAGATGGCTGTACTGTGAATTTCTTCCTTCAAAACCCCACCAAACATCAACACAACTGCCAACTGGCTGGTTTCCATAACTTGAAAAGCTCCTACCGGCAGAGTGTTCAGTGCCCCCACCCGAAACGAATATAAGCAGTGAGATGGGCAAGAGCCAGAAACCACTTACTTCATACACAATCTGCTACTGAATATGAAAGATTAGCAATAGAAGTACAGTTCTCTATCAACACAATCACTCTACGTCTTACCCATAACCAGAATACACTCATCCTACACACAACAAGTGAATATTTGCTATCTGGTTGCAATCCAAACAATTGAGGCTCAAAGGTGATAACTTGAGCTGAAAACTTGGCCTCTCCCAAAAGTTAAAGCAGGGCATTGGACAATAGTGAGCCTCTACTTCAATAGAATTTTCATTATCAGGGCTGAATTCCATAAGAAAAAGACTGTCGTTAGTCATATACAGAATAGCAAGCTGTAAGATAGTTGAGACAAAGAGAAACTAAAGAATTGGTATAGCGTTCTTAGCAAAAAGCTTTATTACTGCCCCTCTTACTGCCCCTCTTTGCTCATCTAATGATTCCTCCCAATCTCTCAGCTTTTCCATGGTCAATTACAGTGAGCCAGCTCTACTACAGTCATTCCAAGAAATAACTCCATTCTCAGCCATGATAAATTCTTTTCCGTAAAACAGTAGTGCGACAAATCACACTCTAGTAAATACAAAAATGTATATACAATAATGTATATATTCCCCCATTACTATTGCGACTAAGCAGCCAGTATGCTGGTTACTTAGAATCTGATGAATACCTGCAGAAATCTTAGTGCAAACATAGAATTAAATGGGCTGGGCAGCAGATTCATCATACTTCTCACTCCATTCCATGTGAGACTTATAAAACCAAAAAGTTGTTCATAATTCAAGACTCGCATTAGCAGTAAGCCAATTGGTATTCACACTGCAGCTGCTAAATGCCATCTTCAGTTCTTATGCTATAGAAGAGCTTTGGGAAGAGTTGATAGCAAATGAGAGATCAAATAGCACGATATGGCAAAAGAGGCTGGTTTGATTGCAAAAGGACGGAAAAGGGAGTTGAAGGGGCTCAGTTTAGTAACAGGGATAAAACAGGTATATTCACTGACAGTGACAATTAGATTTTAGAGTAGTTAGTATCTATGAGGATATAGAGGAAGCTTTATATGATACTGAGGCCGATGATCATAGAGTAGAGTATGTATGATATTATGATATTATGATAATATGTTAATATGTTAATATGTTAATATGTTAATATGTTAATATGTTAATATGTTAATATGTTAATATGTTAATATGTTAATATGTTACTATGTTAATGTGATACTATGATACTATGATACTATGATAACATGATAACATGATAGCAATAAAACAATATATGATCAACAAAAGAACACTATAATGACATATAGAGCGTGCCGCCATTAATAGAAAAGCTTCAAGACGAGAAAGATGAGATAGTGCTAAACCCCTTTGAGATGAGTTTACAGCTATAGACCTGAAAGGCGATTGACTTATAAACTGCAGGAGATTTGGGCTGACAGCATTTCTGGATGGTCAGCAGATCAGATCTCAAAGCAGGCTGAAGAAGCAACAGCCAGATACTTCTTAGAAAAGGACAACTAAGGAAGTTGAAAAAGAATGACACTGTGAGAGTAGTAGTTTTAGGGAATTCTGCAAACAATCAGTAACATAAAGAAAAACACATCCTTCAAACGCTCTTTCTCTTCTCCTCCATACACACCAAACCCTCTGAACAGGTTTATCCGAGAAATTATGGCGGAAGCATGTGAACTGCATCCGGTGAATGGAACACATCCTAAATCTACTTTTAGTAGAATAATCCGATCAGAGCTCTAATTTTCGGGGCTCTAACTTTCCAAGCTCCTGTGATTCTTTTCTTCCGTCTGAGCCACATTATAGAAGAGTTTGTAGCTGAAAATTACCAAAAAGGATGCCATTTTGGTGTAATTGAAAGAGGCAGTTTGGTTGATAATGTGGTGAATGAGTAATTTCTACAATCCTAAGCTTCAGAAATTGTATCCTGTAGAGTCAACAGAGCCTCTTATCATTTACAAGCCAGTAGGGAATAACTATGAATCGCAGAGATCCCAAAGTCAAACATCTCATCAAACTGTCCCAATGTTTATATGTGAATGGCAGGATGTGTTGTTCGTCATTGATTGCCTTCAGCCCCACAGTTCCTCTACCCCGCCCTCTGCACCTCATACCCCTCTTACCCCTCCTACCCCTCCTACCCCGCCCTCCACATTCCTATTCCAGTACCAGCTTCCCCTCCCCCTCCTGCCCCTCACGTCACTTTCCTTTTCCACCACCCACCACCCTACAGTTACCCCTCCCTGCCCCGCCTTCTGCCCCTCATTTCCAAATAAACCCTTTATTATCTCTGCACAATCCTAGCAATACAACAACACAAAAGCTCAAGACCCTAACGCCTCCGCCTCCGCTTCCGCTTCCGCTTCCGTCTCCCCCTCCCCCTCCCCCTCCAACTCGTACCTCAAATCTCCCCTCAAATACTATACACAACTCCGTCGCTCACCATCACCTGATTCTTCGCCTCCATCGCCGCCAGCGCCGCCTCGGCTTCCCGTTCGGGAAACTTTTCCTCTTCCGGCAGCTCGGCATTCACGGCCTTCACCAGCGCCGCCACCGAGCACGACTCCTCGGCAAACAGCGGCGTGTGGCGCAGCCGCCCGACCAGCGACGCAAACAGCGCCTGCCGGGCCGGCGACACGTCGCCCTGCCGCGGGGCAGCCGGCGGCACTTCCGCCAGCACCGCCTCGGCATCCGCTTCCGCGTCGGCTGCTCCGGCGGCTTCCGCTGCTTCCGCCAGGGCGGCAATTGCCCCGCCGTCCTGCCCCGCATTGTACAGCGCCCGCTGCCGAGCTGTCATCCGCGTCGGTACCCCGCCCCCACCTACCCCACCTACCCCGCCTTCCCCACTTTCCCCACCTACCCCACCTTCCTCTTCCGGCACATACTCCTCTGTGTCGCTCTCCACCTCATAGTCCTCCTCCTCCTCCTCCGAGTCTACCCCGCCTACCCCGCCTACCCCGCCGGCCCCCCGCGTCCGCCGCTTCTTCCGCACCTCCTTCACCACCTCCTTAAACAGCGAAAACCGCAGCAGCTCCTCCGCCACCCGCGTGTCCCGCGTCTCCACCCGCGAAGACAGCCGCAGCTTGGCATGTGCCGTCGCCAGCCGAATCAGCGTTTCCAGCGTCCGGGCCGTTATCGGCGCCGTCCGCCGCTGGTTGGCGCCCACCTCGTCGTTCCGCAGTTCCGAGTATATCCGTACAATGTGTTCCGAAGCCTCCGGGGACAGTACCGGCTGTACCCGCGCCTTTGCGTACTGTACGTATTTTTTCAGGAAGCCGATGCTTACCACTTCCGGTTTGCGGCGGCGTGAGTTTTGTGCCAGGCCGCCGTGCAGCAGCGGGTTGAACTTCTCAAACACGGCGCTGTGCCCCGCATGCCCCTCCCCCGCCCCCTCCCCCGCATACCCCTCCCCCGCACTCTGCCCCTCTCCGACCGCAAAAACGGCCGCCGCCGTCTCCCGCACCGGCTGGCCCTCCTGCAGCCCGGGCGGCAAATACCGGTGCATCCGCAGCACGTGCTCCGACACCAGCCGGTCACGTGCCGGGGCGGCTTCGTCGGTAACCACAAACAGCAAGTCAAACCGGCTGAGCAACGAATCGGGAAGCGCAATGTTCCGATGCGGGTCTTTGTGCACGTCATACTGTCCATAAACAGGATTAGCCGCCGCAATAACACTGCACCGAGCATTCAGCGTAGTGTGTATTCCCGCTTTGGCAATTGTAACCGTCTGCTGCTCCATCACCTCGTGAATCGCCACCCGATCCGCATCCGACATCTTGTCAAACTCGTCTATACAAATTACCCCGCGGTCCGCCAGCACCATTGCCCCCGCCTCCAGCCGCCGCTCCCCTGTTTCCTTGTCGTGGGTGACGGCGGCAGTTAAGCCGACGCCCGAGGAGCCCCGCCCGGTGGTGGCGATGGCCAGGGCGGCTGTGTTGAGCACAAAGCGGAGCATTTGTGATTTTGCCGTGGACGGATCGCCCACCAACAGGATGTTGATGTCGCCTCGGAGATGTGTCCCGTTGTCCAGGTTCCGTTCGAGCCCGCCGAAAAGCATTAAAAGGACGGCTTTTTTTATATAGGCGTGTCCGTAGATGCTGGGGGCGAGTGAGTTGGACAGCAGGTCCAGGAGGCGGGGCTTTTTGGCCAGTTTGTTGATGTTGCGGATGTCGGCGTCGGAGATGGGGGTGGCGGCCATAGTTGCCGAGGAGCGGGTGTGGAGCGGGAAGACGGCGGAAGCAATGACGAGAGTTCGGAAGGAAGCGGAAGCCCCGCCAGCCCCGCCCCCGCCCCCACCAACAGATCGGTACACCCCAACAAGCTGGACGCGGTCGCCCGGTTTGACGGAGTCGACAAGGTCGTCGTCCAGGATTACGTCAACAGAGCGGGGTAGCTGCCCCGCAGGTGCCGTTTCGGGCATTTCCTGCACGGAGATGCGCTGGTGGTCTCGGTACGTGGAGTATCCGTACTCGGTAGTGAGTTTGCGGCCCTCGGAGTCGGTGGTTGGGTACAGTCCGGCGGACGGAACGACGGCAAAGGAGACGGAAGTGTCGTGGTACTCTCGGGCATGGAACGCCTTTGTGTCTTCGCAGTAGTGTACCGAGCGGACAATCTTCGGACGGACCAGAGAGCATTTTGTGACGATTCCCTGCAGGGCAATCAGTTTGGAAAGGTGGGACGCGTCGGCAGTGCGCGGGGAGATGGCGTGGTGGCCGAAGGAGCCCGAGAAGCCGACGTAGAAGACGGCGTTGTGGTCCAGCGGCGGGTCCGATTCTTTCCGGTGGCTGAGGACGGCCAGTTCCTGGAGGCACTTGTCGATCGGAGGGAGGTACTCGGCTGGTTCGTTGAGGATGCTGGGGAGGGGAGGTTAGTAGGGGAAGAGGGGGAGGGGAGGGGGAGGGGGAAAGGGCGGGGTAAGAGGGGTAAGGGGGAGGGGTAGAAAGAGGAGGGGGAGGAGTAAGAGGGGCGGATGTTATTTTCATGCGGGGAAATGCGGGAGGATGCAGATGGATGCGTGAGAATGCAGATTGGCAGCACTGTATATGCACTCTGTATGCATAGTAATGCAGGCCAATGCATGACGTATGCACAGTGACGCATCTCGGAAGGGCCGCTCGGAAACAACTCGGGAGCCGAATGTTTCGGGAGTTTCCGAGACGCCAGAACCAGCGGAACCAGCGGAACCACAAATTCAGATCCCGATTGCTCCAACTGCTCTTCCACAGCCGTCGCAAGCAGCCCAGCCGAACAGTCTCTTCTTTCCACAATTAACTCCCGCTCATTCTCCTCCAATAAACTCCATCAATTATCCTCCCCTTTCAATCAAAATACCCCATTCTCTTAATATCAATCAAACACATACCCAGACCAGAAAGCGCGGTCAAAATCCCGGATCTCGTCGAGACTGACAATCAGCCGGCGGCGGCCCTTCTGCAGCATCTGCCGGATCGCCAGCACATAGTTTGTTCCGTCAGAAGACTCAGACTCCTCGATAAACTCACGAAAGCGTTGCATCCGATCGGCAAACCCGTCGGGAGTCTGCAGGTCAAGTTCGGAGGAAGACATGGTGGTGTGTGATGTTTCGGATGTCTCTGAAAGCTGATTCTACCAAAGGGTAAAGGTAGAAGAAGTAGCAGCAGTAGCAGCAGCAAACAGCAGCCAGAACAGCTCAGGTGAACAATTGAAGCGGCAGCTTTCACCAGGCTCACAAACACTTCACGGAAGTAAAGTAGTAGCAGAAGCCGAGAAAGTGGCTGTTGCAGAGCTGGTGGAAAATGTCAGCGCCGACCTGTTTTCTGCTCCTGTCACAATTGTGTTCAGACTGGGGTTGAAAAGCGGAAATCACAGAACTGATAACTGAGTTAATAAAATATCAAACACTGAATAGTTGAGTAAAGGAAAGAATTGAATTGATTGCAGTATTCCTCCACTCTTAGCTCGAGAAAGACCTGTAGAGAGATAAGCAGAAAGAACAAGAATGAAGCGAGCAACGGGCCCTCAAGGGAGCAAGAAAGATAGGGAGAAACGAAATTGAAGCGCTTGACATTTGGCAAGCATAATTTACGCGTTTCCCTGGTTTTTCCCTCCTTTCGCTCAAGTTTTCAATTTTCGAGGCTCGAAATGGGTTTTTTCCTTCTCGGGGTGTACGCGTTCGCGTTTAAGGTTGGCGTGTTATTAGAGTTCGGAGGTTGACGCGCTGTTGACGCGTGGGCGACGTGTCAGGCCAGGAACGGGATGAGACGGGATGAGACGGGATGTTCGGCTGGGAAGGAAAAGTGGAAAAATGGACTGAGATTAAGTCAGTAAGGAATGATTCATAGAGTGGAAATGGAGAGCTAAGAGTCTTAAGAGTGGACTGGGCCAACTCGAAGAGACAATGCAAGCTCTGAAGGTGCACAGGCATGGAGAGATGGGATGTCCGCTTGATGGAGGTGCCCTGAGAGCATTCACGTGGAGCGATCACGAGAGGAACTGGACGCTGATGGAGATAATAGAGGATAGAGAGTAGTTTATATTGATCAAAGAATCAAGAAACTTCAACATGATCTGGGATCCAGCGTACAGACTGCTCGTACTGTGTGCTCAAGGGAGATGCTGGTATTGAGGGAAAGCAAGGAACAACCTGTGCATGAACCTGCATGAGCAATGAGTAAATGTGCCGCTGTGAGAGCAGTTCCTCTCCAAGAAGGCCCAAACTGGAATATATCAAACTCGAGGCCCAATTGCTTCTATTCGGCTGAAAAACAGCGATTTTGGATGATGTTGTTTGACCTCGACCTGTTGATTAAGGTTTGTGAAAGCAAACTATCTTTTTTGGTCTCGAAAATCAGGGAGTAAATGCGATATAAGGGGTTCACTTTTGGGAATATCTGCTGTTTATGGCAATCACGAGATTCAGAATTTTGACAGCTTTTCAGTGGTCTCTCTTTTGCAGCCAAAGTTTTGAAGACCTTCAGAGCGAACAGGATTCTTCCGAGCCACCAGGGGGGTCAACCCCTTTGAAAAAATGAGGAAAATGAGGAAAAATGGAGGGTCTGGCCGTCTGTTTCGAGAGGTGGTTGCAGCTTTTAGCGTACATGCACAAATGAACTGTAAATACTTGCATTAAGGTACATATTTATGCATATTTTAGCGTATTTTAATTTCGAAATTGTGCACCATGCATTGCGTCACATATGCATGCAGGATGCAGCATATTTTATTTCCTTGATACTTTGCGCAACAATGACTCTATTGATAACAGCTGAACCCTGCGGATTGCTATTGAACAGCGCCACCTAATCAACAATTTTCCAGAGCTTTAATGTTTACGCTGCGGGCTGTAAAGCAGTTTAAATGATCACTTAACATGTACAGAATATGCAGACGCAATGCAATGCTGGCAGAACTTTAAGAAACTTCGACTTGCATAATATTGCATGCGCCTGCATTGCATGAGCATATTATAGTGAAAACGTTAACCTTAAAATTCCATCGGATTTTGGAAAAAGGGTCTGAAATGTGCAACTTTCAGGTTGGAGGGTCTGAATGCAAGCTTGACGCATGCGCATGCAGGCCCTGGATGGGCATTCCTGTCAATAGTCATTCTTATATCTCAAAACACGGATGGCAAAATGCAGGTAAAAAAGGGTTCGTAATCTATCCTAAGAAGATTCAACTAGTTAGAGCTTTTTACAGTCAATTTCAGTTGCCAGAGCTCACATTTCTAGTCTCATCAACCAGTATGACTCCTGTACTCACATGCACCCATATGCACTCTCATGTACATACTGCAGGCAATCGCATACCCTCAGCCGAAGCCCATCAACGGAAAGAAATATTCTCATTAATCCCCTTGTATTTGACACTACCAGAGCTTCTTACTGTATTTGGGAATTCCGTCTATTTAGTCGGTGACTACTCAGCAATCTGCTACAACTCCACATCCCGAATGCAGCGTTAAAGCCCTGCCCTACGAGGTTCCATCACTCATAGGACATGCAATTGATTCCCAAGGGCTTTTGAAGGTCTTTCCGTTCCCTCGCCTTCATTCCATTAATTCGGGTTCATCTTCCGATTGTTTCCGTTCCTTTCCGTCCATTTCCGTTCCGCGCGCCTTCCAGTTCCTCTGCTCTTTCGCTTGATCTCTCTATCTCTCTCTTTGGGTATTGTCTCTCTTTCTTACTCTCTCCTCAATCTTCTCTTCTCACTCTTCCTCATCTTATCACTTCCATTCACCGCTTCTCATATTTCAGTCTCCTTTCCATCTTCCTTTCATTGTCCTGAATCAGTTTCGCTAGTTTTGTCTGTTGGAAGTCAAACGACTCGTCCACTTGGCACATTGCATGGTTCAGCAGTTCTCTGGCAGTGGGCCGTTTCTCGGGATCACTAAGGAAGTAGGTTAACTTTGTTCCGTTTGTTCCGCCGTTCCGTTACGATTTGTTCCGCCATCCGTCCGTCCCGACTTCTTCCATCTTCCGTCTTCCGTCTTCCGTCTTCCGCCCCTCTATCCCCCTCTTCTCCTTCCCTCCTCTACTTACATATTGCAGCACTTCTGCAGAATGAAATCCTGCGCCTCTGCCGACACATACGGCAGAATATCGCTCGGAATCGGCGGGCCGCGCTTCTCACTGGCAACCATAAACATGGCACTCAGCGCCTCCCGCTCCGACCACGGCCGCCGGCCAGCAAACATCTCCAGCACCACACAGCCCAGCGACCAGATATCCACTTTGGCACTGTATCCTTGCTTCTGGTCGTTGCGTACATTGTCCATTACTTCCGGCGCCATCCAGAAAATGGAGCCCTGCATAAAGGAGTTTTCCTCATCGGCATAGGCGTTTTCTAAGGGGGAAGAGGGAGTTTGTTAGTATGGTGATGAGGGATGAGGGGGAGGGGGAGGGGTTTTTTGATTATGTGATGTGGATGGGTTGAGGGAGGTGGTTTGGTGAGGTGGCTGAAGTGGCTGAAGTGGCTGAAGTGGCTGATGTGGCTGAGGTGGCTGAGGTGGCTGAGGTGGTTAAACTATCTGTTTCAGTTGATGCGGCTGAAGTGGCTGAGGTGGCTGAAGTGGCTGAAGTGGCTGAAGTGGCTGAGGTGGCTGAGGTGGCTGAGGTGGCTGAATCGTTTCTTTTTGCTTTTTTGCTTGATTTGACTGAATAGGCTCAAGTAGCTGATTTGTTTCTTCTGGCTCAGCTGGCTGATTTGCCTGACTTGTTTGACTTGCTGATCTGCCGATCTGCCGATCTGCTAATGTGCCGATCTGTTGCTATGGTTGATTGGAGTTGATCGGCTGGATTATCAAAAGTATTTTCTCCGCCTCCTCTGCGTGCTTTTTCCCATTCGTTTACTTCTTTGCAGCCTTTTCCATAACTCTCTAACACTCCACCCTTCATATCATTTCCACCATTCGACATCTTCCCCCTTTTTCCGCCTCTCACTTCCCTCCCGTTTCCCTCTCACTTCTTTCCCATTTCTCCCATTTCCGTCTTTTTCACCTCTCTTTCTCTCTCCGTTTTAGTACTTACTGCTCCGCTTCGAAATGCCGAAATCGGTAATTTTGCACACTCCGTTCAAATCCAAAAGGAGATTATCCGCTTTGAGATCCTGTGGAAAGTTGCTCTGTTAGTTTGGTTGATGGTGGAAATTGGCAGTCAAAAACAGTTGGGGTAATGAGGAAATTGGGAGATCAAAGGGACAAGCGGAGGTCACTCAAGAGAAAAATGAAAACCATTGAAGAAGAACTGAGAAGGGGGAAAAATGCTGAAAGCGGATTGTCGAAATACCGGCCAGTGCCGACTTTTGTGCAGCAGGCTTTCAGGCCTTTCGATACAGCGGAACGGCACGAAATGTCGGAACGGAAGCTCGGAAGCTCGGAAGCGCTTACGGAGGGATTTCGGGCGTCTTTCGGGAAGTCCCATCGGTTTCAGAACCGTCGGGGAAGCCATAGCAACAAACAGAGAAATCAGTCTCCGAGACCCCCAAATTGGACTCTCCCGAACTCCGTCAAAACCTCCTCCAACGTCTTTTGCAGCCATTCAAACAGAAATTCGACCAAACATCTCTGAGCTCTTAAAAACTCTTCCAAACTCTTCCGAACTCTTCCGAACTCTTCCGAACTCTGCCAGATTTTTCCAACCCCTTCCGAGACACGTCCGTCCATTCCGCTCCGAGCATTTTGCTCCGTCTGCCACTTCCCCAAGAATCGGCCAACACCTCCAGTTTCTCCTGAGGTACTGAAGGGGTTCCGCTTTCCGCTTTCAGTATTTCGTCCTCCGTCTTTCCCTCCTACCCCTCATTACCCCTCCTACCCCTCATTACCCCTCCTACCCCTCCCTCCCCCTCCTACTTACCCTATGCAGTATCCCATTCTCATGCAAATACGCCAGCCCCTCCAGCACCTGCACCACCAGAAACCGCACCAGCGGCTCCTCAAACCGCCCATACGCCTTAATACACGTGCCGATACTCCCACCCGGCACATACTCCAAAAACAAACTGTAAAAATTGTCCCGCTGCTCAAAACCCAAATACTGTACTACATTTTCATGATTCAAATCCTTCAGTGTTTCCACTTCCGACGTCAGCGCGTCCACCAGATCCGCCACCCGCCGCCTTCCGAGGGCATTTGACGGCACTTCCACCTGTTTCACTGCCATCATTTCTCCCGTAGTGATGTTGAGGGCGATGTATACTTTTGCGAACGTTCCCTTCCCGATCAGTTCACCTTTCACCCAAGCCATGGGCCGGCCGGATGTTCCGTTCCCGTTTGTGGTGCCGCTTCCGGTGTTTTGCCGCAGGAGTTCGGATACGGTTCGGCTGTCTTTTGTGTCCCGCGGGGTCACTTCAATGACTTTCTGCCCCCACAGTTTTGTGCTGGTGCGGCGGACGATGGCGCCGGTGGGGCGGCGGGGTAGCGGGCCGGCGGGGGCGGGGTAGGCGGGGTTAGTGGGGTTGGCGGGGTTGGCGGGGTTGGCGGGGTAGTGTTGCGGGGCGGCGGCTCGGAGGGAGTTGCGGCGCGCCTCGCTGGCCTCGCGGGCGACGATGCGGATGCTTTTCATCCGGCGGGTCAGGCCGGGGGCAGCTGAGGGGGCGGACGGAACGGAAGCGAAAGCGGAAGCGGAAGGAGCGGAAGCCCCGCCGGAAGTTTCACCCGCGCCCCGCAGTTTGGGACTGGCAATGCCCGGCGTGCCGGCCCGCCGCCCGACGTCAATACCCCGCTTTAGCCCCGCAGCGGGGGTCGGCGGGAGGGGCTCCACGTCGCCTTCCTCCACAATCGGCCGGTCGAGATCCGTGTCGGGGAAGAATTTCTCCAGGTTTTTGTACAGAATCTCCTCCGAGGGCCGCAGGGCGGGGAATCCCGGCGCCGGGTCGGCGGGGTCGTCCGCTTCCGGGTGCGGGGTAAGCGGGGCATGCGGGGTATGCGGGGTATCTTTGCCGGCAGCCCCTCCGAGCCCCGCCGACCCCTCCAACCCCTTCGACCCCTCCGACCCTTCGGCTCTTCCGACCCGTTCGGGACTCGTCACGGCGGGCTTTTTAGCCCACAGCCCGTCGTCGGAGTCGGAATCGGAGTCGGAAGCCGACGGCGAGGGCGGCTCTTCCGGCACGTCGGCAAAGGAGATTTCGTGCTCTTTGAACTGCTCGTCGGTTGGTTTTTGCAGAGCCGCCGCCATGTACCGCCGCGAGTTGCTGCGGGACACGGAACGGGCGGGGGCGGGGCCGCTTACCCCGCTTACCCCGCTTTCCCCGCTGGCGGGACGGAGGGGCACGGGCGGGGGCGGGGCTGCCCGTTTGGCCACAATCGCCCTGTCTTCGTAGGGGGAGACGCGGCGCTGGTCAAAGTCGATTTCCTTTTTGCGGAGCACGCGGAACGACTCGGCGTTGGCCGGCAAATGGGTGGTTTTTGCCGCTTGTTTTATAAGCGACGCGCCCTGCTCTTTCAGCTGCCGCGTCGTCATGCCCGATTTGGAAGAGGGGAATGAGGGAAACGGTGAGGGGCCGGAGGCGGAAGCGGGCGTATTTCCCGATGCGGAAGGTGGGGCATGAGGGGCAGGAGGGGCATGAGGGGCCGAAGGCGGGACGGAGACTGACGGCGACACGGAAGGGGAATCGGCAGACGGAGAAGCCAAACGGCCAGCTGTCGCCGGCCGCCGTTTCAGCATATGACCTGTCTGCCCCGCCCCCACTTGCCCCGCCCCCCCTTGCCCCACTTGCCCCACCTGCCCCGCCTGCCCCGCATCCCGCAGCCCGCGCCCCGCCACATCCACCGTGTGCTGCTTCACATACAGCCGGATCGAGTAATCGAAAAACCGGGTGTGGCGCAGCACCTCCATTTCCGCCGCCGTCAGCGCCTCGCCTTCCGAGCAGTTGAAATCCGTCAAATGCAGCGTAACACGTGCCCCGCCCCCGCCGAGGCCCAGCAACTCGCACAAAGCCGAGGTGATGTCTGTGTCCTTTTTGTCCACTAAATCCGACACGTCGAGCGCCTCAAAATGGGTATTGTCCTTTGTGATGAGAATGTAGTGGATGTTATCCAAAGACGGTTTGGGAAGGAAGCGGCGGGGTAGCAGTGCGGCGGGGTCGGGCCGACTTTCGCGGGGTTCGCGGGAGTCTCGGGAGTCTCGGGAGTCTTGAGACTCTCGGAACTCTCGGAACTCTCGGCTTCCGAGGCTTTCTCGGCTTTCTCGAGAGTCTCGGGAGTCTCGGGAGTTCCGTGTCTCCTTCCGGTGGTTTCCGTCTTTTCCGTCTTTTCCGTCTTTTCCGTCTTTTCCGTCTTTTCCGTCTTTTCCG
>JAKTWI010000466.1:0-18758 GCA_030561065.1 Sporopachydermia cereana | reverse complement strand
ATTTATTCCAGTGTAACTGGAGTTCAACCAGAAACAGACTACAAAAACTCAAGAGCCTCCAATCTACAGAGAGGTTCCTGTTCTCTTAAACTGACCCAAATGTATTTCTAATCGATTACCCCCGCCCGTTCGTCCCTATTTACTGATGCTCACTAACCTGTCGTGATTGATGGACGCTCCTGATACTTTTTGCTCCTTTTTGTCCGTTTGAAGACATTGGTAGAGAAAACTCTTGCAGTTTTTGGCCACCAAGTGCTGAGTTGTGACCCCTGGGAGTTCAACAACCGGTGCTGAAACCGACACAATTGCTTTGGACTTGACCTTGTATCTTTCAATCAATGGTAGTGTGAAGTTGGCCAACGAATGTGGCACATTGAAGGCTGATCCTGATCTATGGGAGGTATCCAGCTCGCTGATGACTGAGCTTTCATTCTGAAATGAAAAGATGGACGTTTCTTGCTCTTCTTCGTCCTCTGTTTCATTATCCTGTTGATTTGGTACTGCATGCGCGAACTTTGGACTGCCAATTGGCGTCCAAGTCCTTTCTCTAATATACCTTTCGGACCGTATGGGAGTTGAGGTTCCGCCTAACACCATTCGCAGGTCTTCCCCGCTCTGGGCTGTTGAAAGCACATGTTCGTACCGCCTCGTTCTTTGCAACATTTCGTTTTCCGCCTTCACTCTCTCCAGTTTTCCCAGCAGTTCCTTGATACACGTCTGCAAGTAGGCAACTTCTTCCTGTATCTCCAGCGCCCACACGGTCACATCTTGCTCTAGCTTCTCCAGCTCGTGCACCTTGCTCTCTAACTTTCTTTTCTCTGAATGCACCACTAGCAGTTCGCTCTCCTTCTTCTGCAGTTCGGCACTCAAGTGCTCTATATCTAGATGCTGTAGCGATACCTCCACCTCCAGCTCCGCCCTTGTCTTCTGAACATTTTGAGGCTGGGCAACGTCATGCCCCATCTTACAACACTCCTGACTTGCTCACACATGCATCATATACATCAATTGAGTATTCTATGCCCTTCACTGTCAACCAAATGCCACTCAAAATCTCCTCCATTACTGATATAAACAATGCCTTACTTCCCCAGGCCACATGATAAAGCAACAACAATCAACTCATCAGCAATCTCCAGATTCACCCCCGTTTCTAGGGTGAGACGCCGTGTCGTAGGGTAACTTGGCGTCTCAGCTCAGACATTACTATGGAAACCGGTACCCTTCCGTGCTGAAAACTTCAGCTGTAAGCACAGAAGCTGTACATTTCAGCACTAGAAGAAGATTTTTTTCTATCGATTTCCAGTGCTGAGCGTGTTTGCCCTTAGTTGATTCGTTTTTTTGTTTCTTAGAGGAAGTTATAAAGGGAATTGAATCTCCCTTTCCTCCTCCGCATCAGCATTTGCTTATAGTGATGTTGTAGAATGTTGTCTGTGGGTGTGAATTGTTGATCTTTGTAGGAACGGCCTTGGGTTTTGCAACAACCAGGTGCTCTGATTGATACAGAGAGGGTATGTTTGAATGAATTAGTTGGCTGACATTTTACCGAGTGGAAGTCGAGACATACTTGAGAACCAAACAGTGCACGGAATTGAGACAAATTAAAAGCTGAAATGATGATAATACTGCACTTCTTTCCACAACCGATTCGACTCTGACGAGAGGCTTGTCTTTACGTCTTGTGGTAACGGCTTCGGCTGTCTCCGCAAGACTTGTACTTGCCAGTATTCAAATATCTGATCATCTTTCTATTATGAAGTTCTTCTGTGCACAGTCTGTTGTCGGGTGGCTCATTGAGTCTGGACAGGGAAACTTGCCGACTTGCTTCAGAACTTTGCTAACATGTCTGCTTTAGTATGTCTATTTGTTCCCGCAGTTTGACAGTTCACCGACGACGAAAATTGTTTGTATGATGAATAACGACCCGAACATTCGCAGTTTCCTCGGTAGCATACGCTAGAACCCATTCTTGTATGTCGGTGACCGCCCTAGTCCTTCCTGGGATGTCTGATTCAACAATTTTCGTCGTCTATGGTTGAGTTGTGAACGAGCCTACATCAGAATTTTCGGTTCGGCTGCTAACGTTTGTAATAGTTGTATATGCCAATATACCTTTTCGTTTTGTATTGTAACAGCCAAGTAGACATGCTGATTAGCTGATAAGGAAAGCTCTTGCCTGAGATGACTAGATCTTTATCATAGCCTTACAATATTACCTGACTGGACATTTTTAGCTTGTGTCTGAATGCATGCTGGTTATTCTATCTCATTATAGTATGGAATGCTGTGGTATGATGCCCAAAGGTACAGGCTTCCAGTCTGTACAAACTCTCCAACCATTGACATCACCGGAATTATGCTTATTGTCATTTTGGATTGTTGGTAGAAACTCCGATGCCGCTGTGCTATCAGCGTCAATACAGTCTTGTTTCAGTCGTTTTCTTAGCATGGACAGTTCCTCTTCCACCGATTTGAAATTGTACTTTTCTTGTGACTTCTCCTTCAGCTCATCCATCGCACGCTTTGACCCGCATAGCAGTGTCCCCGTATCCCCTTCCCTTATACTGATGGTATCCCCATACGATCCTTTGATGAAATCCAATAGTCTATTGGCCCAATCAGAGCCAATGTTGAATTGACAGAAATCGACTATCAAACTAACATCCTCCGGCACCTTCAGCCATGGAGCGGAGCGTGTTTTGATGCGTGGAGTGAGGAAATACTCAATCCACTCAACAAGCTGTTCCACTTGTTGGTCGCTCAGCTCATAGTCCCATACAAGCTCACCGGCAACTAAGCCAGTATAGAGAGGTTCCTTTTCACGAGCACTTCTTGAGCTCTGCGAGCCGTCATTATGCCGCAGAGACAGTTTCTCCAAAATGAACAGAATCAAGTTCTTCACAAAACCATTGACATTGAACTCGTCAAACATTGGCGAGTACAGTATGGCGTACTGACTCACTTTGAATGACTGCTTTCTAGAAACCAAAATCTCCTTATAAAGTAGCACCTGGAAGAAAAGCTTCTCGTCATTTTTGATGTAACCTTCAATCTCGTTAACGATACTCCAGTACTTTTTACCATCGGCTGTGCCATCGCCGCGTTTCACCACCTTGAACGGTTCTGCTCTCCGTAGCCTCCTCCATGCTTTAAAGCATTCCTTTATCTTTGCTGCTATCATCAGTTCGTCTTCCTCATCCGTGTCACCTCCCTTCTCCTCGTTTCCAGAGCCATCCAGATCAAAAGGTTGCTGCGTCTGATAGTTTGTTTGGTCCCAGTAATGCTTCCAGAGCCAATCTAAAGCTCGCCCTGCAAAGTATCGTAGCGATTCCAAGGAGGGCAGCTCTTCGTGAGTGCCCGCATGCCGCACCTCCACAAAGTACGAGTCGAGGTCCAGATTTCTCGCCAGCACGCTCAGCGGTATAGCAAACTGTGACTGCTGCGCCGGATCAAGAATACCGTTCACAAATCGAATAAGAGCCATTGTGTAGTTCATTCGAACAGAGAGAGCGTCCAGCCCTTCATTGTCTTTCAGAATACACGACATGATCATCGCTGTCGACTCAATGGCTATTGGCACGTTCCCTCTTGTTTGATAGGCTTGGACCTTGTGAATAGCCCTCTGCCGCCGATCGACTTCACTTGTATCGTAGAACCACAGCTTCAGTTCCTCCAGTTCTTCAGGGAAGCGCCAAACCACCAGTTTCGGATGCACTACCATATTGATGTTGCAGATGTGAGAAAGTCGCCAGTCACCATACTTTGCAGAGGCGTATCAGGTAGGTTCATAGAGAGTTCTGGACTCCTTTTTGGAGTCTGCTCGCTCGAGAGAAACCAGATGTTTCGATCATTATCCTCTCTCTGTAAATCTCAACATGAACATCTTTTTATCGCTTCGGCCAAATGAGATGGTTTGACGGCTTCCATGATGAGATGCGATGTTCAAACGGAATGTAAGGTCACGTGGTTGAAATAGCTATGGAAGACTGGAAGCTTGTTAGCTCATCATTGTCTGATGGTGAATATATTCTGCCGTGACAACACGACTCCAAAAAAGCTTTGAGGCTATCACGAACCCATGGGTGCCAGAGTCTCACTTCGTTATATATACAAACGCAATAGTGGGTAACTCAACTCTCATCAGTTTCTCCGGTCAAACTTCTTATATGCACAGACATGCACTCTGACGTATACTATGCATGTCAGCCTGAGTCCTTATCAATCGACCTGAATGTGACGAGACTGGTGATGAGGTTCTGCCTTTCGTTGAAGTCAGAGAAAGATTGTTCAAGCTATATAATGCGTAGGTCAATCATGTATCTGATTCCAGTATATTTGTTCCTAGCTCATTTGAGTTAGATTCACAGTAGAAATAGTCTTGGTGATTACGAGGTCTTCAAAATGGAAAACGTTGACGCATGTCTTAGCATCCCTCTGCAGATTTAGACTCGAGAACTCATCCTAGAAATGTACCATCAACAGCCATTTGATTTCAGTAGTCTCATGAATTGATTGTCAACTACTGGCATTCTATAAAGAAATAAAGAATGACGAGTTTTGCGTTTACGGGGTATACTGCTTCTGTACTTCTCAAATAATTTCTCATTCTGTCATTACTCAAGTCAGAAGGCAAGTCTCCATCTCGTTCAAGTCAAGGCAGGTGGATACCAGTCGTCTATGATCAAACATATCACTTTTGTCCTTCAGCTCATGACCAGGAAAAAGTGAAAGCTCTACAGCTTGAGAACAGAAAGTCGGCTAAACAATTTGAGATTGACCAATTGGAGCGTGGGATCCGATAACAAAGAAGGGGAGAACTTCCTGTAAACAAGCTGAATTCACTATTTCTCCATCACATCAAAGACTTCCTCCTTCTTCTGATCATCACAGGCTCTCAGTTTCACCACATTTCATCAGACTTGCAGGACAGATCTATGGAGATCAGCAGTCAATGCGGCCCTAGCGGCTGCAAAGTGAAAGCCAAAATCGTCGATGGCGCCTCTGTGAACTCAGCAACAATGATGATTGGTCTCGATGACAACCTCAAGGAACTTGCTTTGAATGATACTCACCCTGAGAACGGGGACGGAGAACTGTCCGAATTCAGTGAATATTCGGACGAAGAAGCAGACGACAACTCCCACAAGAATGTGCTGCTGGCTGCAAATAGGAAAGGAACCCGCCGGGAGTCTGTCACGAATTATATGACAAACGAACTGCTGGATTGTTTACCTGCTGGTAGCAATCTGCAGACCATCCGGTCACGAGACAGCGTTGAAGCGTCCGGCGACGAAAGAAACAAACTGATGTCAAAACGGGATGTCACTCAGCTTGTGGGTGCTCTGCGGAAGTTCGGAAGAAGACTCAACCGGTTTTCCCTGAAGCTTGAAGTACGCAATGTTGCCATAATCACCAAGATATATGACGTAGCGCCTGTGATTGCCACTCGGAAGGTCACCGAGACGTTTCTGGAGCTCGGGAATAACGGTATACCGATCACAGTGTAAGCATAATTTGAGGAGCCTTCATTCTGCTTAGAGGAAGATTACTAACAAGCTCAATTCAACAGACATATTCAAGATCGTGTGCTGGACATGAAAACCTTTGGCTATGAAAGTCTCATTTCCGACAAACCGGAGTATAAAGACAGGATCAAGTCTTGGTCTACAAGTAGTATCGCTGGCGAGGTTGATGTGTTTGATTTCATAGTCACCATCGGAGGTGACGGGACTGTTTTGTTTGCTAGCTGGTTGTTCCAGCAGGCGTGTCCGCCAGTACTGGGCTTTGGCTTAGGCAGTCTGGGGTTTTTAACGTAAGTCCCCATTGAGTGCCGAATCGGAGTAATCTCAGATCAAAGGGACCGCCGTTTATGTCAAGATGCGGCTGTACATTTGTTGAAGAAACTAACAAAGTCTCTTATTAGTGAGTTTGATGTGGAGAATTACAAGGAGGTTATCCGCGAAGTAGTCTCCAAGGGATTCAAAACGTCCCTGAGAATGCGGTTCACCTGCACAATCATGAAAAGCGTGCCAAATGACACACCAATGGACCAGCGGGTACTCAAGGACGAGATCGAGGACCCGAAATGCCTGTCCGGCAATTTCACTACCCACGAACCCATCCATGCCATCACAATTTTCAACGATGTCGTGGTTGGCAGAGGTCCCAATCCGAACATGACTACCACAGAGCTGTATGCAGACTGCGAGTATTTGACGACCATCGATGCCGATGGAGTGGTTATCGCAACACCCAGTGGCTCGACGGCATATTCAATGTCTGCCGGGGGATCTCTGGTTCATCCGGATATCCCTGGGATGTTAGTATCGCCTATCTGCCCTCATACTCTGTCGTTCCGGCCTTTGGTGGTTCCCGAGTCAGTTATCTTGCGAATTGGCGTGCCGTATAACTCTCGGACCAATGCCTGGTGTTCATTTGACGGCAAGTCTCGCTTCGAACTGGAGAAGGGAGATTTTCTCACTGTGACAACCTCACAGTACCCATTCCCTATGATCGAAACGTCCCACAACTCTCTACACTGGTTCAGAGGTATCAGCAACACTCTGCACTGGAACGAGCGTCAGAGACAGAAACCTTTCAAAATCCCTGAGTGACGAGACCCAAGCGAAATTAATCCATTTTGCTCAATGACAGCTTTAATACGCAGACTTAAAGCCGGTCAGTCTTCTAGTGCTGAGCACTCTCTCCCATACTAGTTGATCTTACGTTTCAGCAATCTAGTTACTACACTGCGGTCTTCGAGAAACCTTTGTAAACACTAATCACACATTCACCTCCCATTCAAAGAAGAAAACTGCACTTTAACCGGCAACCGAACCGACGGAACCGACATATCCTCGGCCCGACTTCCGTTTCTTCTGGGGTGAGATCCGAAGTTCACGTTCCATCTTATCTGAAGTGAGACCTGAGGTCCACATCCATTCTACTCTGAAGTGAGACCCGAGGTCCACACGGCTTGCCGCAACTTGCCGAGGAACTTACCACGTTGAGACGTAAAGTTCCCAGGGTCGCGTCAGTCGGGAAACGAGTGTGGGGAAGCTCGGAGGAAGGAAGGGCGAAATTAAATCCGACAGCCGGGAATTGGGGCATGGCGATTGTTTTATAAGGGTTGCGGGGGACCTTTGAGAATGGAAGTTGCCGTGAGGTTTGCTCTCAGTTAGGAGAAGAGTCAAGGGGAATGAGTTGTTCTGAATGTGTTCTTGAAAGAGTGAAAGATCTAGGAATCTTCTTTATTACGGAGTTCCCCGGTAACATTACACCTTTCGCAGATACTAAGTAAGGGAAAAGCAGAGGAGCTAGTCTGAAAGCCTGTCATTTCCAATGTCGCAGCATATCTTTCGATCACACGCCGTTCCGACAGAACAGCTGTATAAAGGCAACTGTACTATATTCAGCAGAACTCAACCCCATGCAACGGGGGACGATATAGTGTATGTGGAGTCCCATACCGGCCGCTCGGTGACTTACAAGCAGTTCTGGAATGCCGTTGAGCGGGCCACATATGTGCTGGCCAACCAGTACAATGTGAAGAATGGCGATGTGGTTGCGCTGTTTGCCACAGCAGGTATTATCACCCCTGTGGTACATCATGCTGTACTGTCTCTGGGGGCTACTGTTGCTCCTATCAGCACGGCATACAATGCCGATGAGTACTTCCACTGTTTGGTGACGGGCGGGATTAAGCATACAGTTTCCGGACCGGAGTTTCTGGAAGTGGTGAAAAAGGCGGCCGACATTGGGCCCAATGAAATGGAGGCTCTGATTGCTTTGTCCGAGTTGGCGAAGGACATAGAAAAAGAGACAAAAACTCTGGGGGCTGTTGAACTGAGTGAAGAGGAGGCGCTCGACAAGGTGGCGTATCTATGTTTCTCTTCGGGAACCTCAGGGAACCCCAAGGCAGTTATGCTGACACATCACAACATCTCGTCCAACTCGCAGATGACCCGGATGGTCGACACGGTCACTTTCTCTGATAAGGCGCGCTTTCTGGCCATTCTGCCTCTCACGCATATCTTTGGCCTCCAGCTGTATCTCCACTTGACGCTGTGTGTTGGGTTTCAGACTGTAATCAGCGCCAAGTTTGATTTCAAACACTTTCTGGACACTATTGTCAAATATAAAATCACTCATATTGCTGTGGTGCCTCCTATTCTGGTTCTCTTGGCCAAGCATCCGCTGGTGGACCAGTACCCGCAAATCTCGGAGTCTCTCAGATTCATCATCAGTGGCGCCGCACCGCTCTCAGAGTCTCTGGCCAACGCTGTTATGGACCGTCTGAAGGTGAAAGTCGTCCAGGGATACGGACTCACAGAGACATCTCCAGTCGCCCTGCTGTCGGGTGTAGAGAACCCAGCACCTCCGGGATCTGCTGGTCGGTTACTACCGTACCAGGAATGCCGCCTGGTAGACGAGGAAGGTAAAGACGTGACACAATTGAATGCCAGGGGAGAAATATGGCTCCGGGGGCCAAACATCATGAAGGGATACTACAAGAACCAGGAGGCCACTGACGATTGTATGACTCCCGACGGATGGTTCAAGACTGGTGATGTGGCTGTAGTAGACGACAAGGGCCAATTCTATATTGTGGACAGAATCAAGGAGCTGATCAAAAGCAAGGGCCATCAGGTTGCCCCGGCTGAGCTGGAGGCGCTTTTGTTGACACATCCAGACGTTCTGGATTGTGCCGTCACAGGAGTGAAGGACGAGGAGCAGCAAACCGAGCTGCCCCGAGCTTTTGTCGTCTTCAAAGAGGGCGCAGACATACTTGCCGTAAAGACTTGGTTTGATGGTAAAGTGGCAAGACACAAGAGACTCTGGGGAGGCATTGTCCCTATGAGTGCGATTCCCAAGTCACCGTCCGGCAAGATCCTACGGCGGTTTCTGAGGGACCGGAAGGGCGACAAGGCGTTGTTCCCGGGGGATGCGTCCAAAGCGAAGTCTAAGCTGTGAGGGAGTGGCATGCCATGTTTGAGTTGTGGTTGCTTGGACTCACTTCAATACAATTTCCTGGTTTGCACTCTTTTGGTTTAAGTATCAAAGACAATAACAGATAACGTGCAGGAGACAATCAGTTTCATACTGAACACTTACTTGTAGCTCATCAAGATACAGTTTCCCTATCAATCCCATCATCAAGAGGCAGTTTCCCTATTAATTCCATCACATAACATGGACACATTGAAGCCCATTCTAGATAGCGGCACGTACTATAACGGCACGTATGAAAACGGCACCCGCCTGTCACTCTCTGACGACCGCAAACCCCGCCAATTTGCATGCCCTTGTACATTTCATAGATCAACCCCCTCTTACCACAAGATGTGTTCCGCCTATGATTTATTATCCACCCATTTACTCTACAAACATCGCACGTGAGCCGTCTCCCTGTTACTGTTATTTCTGTTGCCTCAACCCTTCCCTGCTAGCCCAAACAGTCCAATCCGTCCTGCTGCCATCCCCAAATGTATACTATCTTGCCCGATAAGTCGTGAGTCAGCCTTTTGGTTGACATCCCGCCGGCATCTAACCCAAGCATGAAAATTCCATACCAAACAGTTTCTTTCCCTTTACCTCAGCCGTCTCTCTATCTGCAGCGGATATTCGCCCACATCACATCACATGTCCCCGGGCCCCGGCCCGGCAATACAATGAGGATAATCAGTGATCGACATGGTTTGAGAGTTCGTCTTGAAGGAGTTTGAATCTTTGCCGTTGGATGAAGCTTGGAGAGCAGAGCTAGTGGTTCTTTATGTACATCATTGTCATTAGAATAACAGAATCCATCAACAGTTGATAAGAGTCCACAACTGTCATCAGACATTCTACACGTCTCACGATTAACAAACGCGCGTGTTGATTCTGCTGCAAGGCTGCCGGGGCCATAGAAACAAACTTTGGACTAATTACTGCATGTAATGCATGTCATGCATAGAACCATAGGCTGGTGCAGGTGTGACACGGGGCACAGTTTTCACATGTCATAGCTTTTCCTCGGGACTGCCGAAGAATTGAAAGAGTTGTGATCAAATGAATTGGCACTGATACTCCTGAGGGATGGAGGAGGTGATAGTCGGAATGGTTGAGTGCTGATTTATTGCTGTGGTGATCTATATAATGTATTGTGAGAGGCAGTTGAGCGCTCGTATCTCCCTAAAGGGTGGATGGAAGATCACCATTGAAAACCCGATTTAGCCTTGATGAGCGATGATCTGACTGGCCGGACCTTAACTTTGATTGGAATTTGAAGCTAGGAGACTGGCATATCAGAACATCTCACATTACGATCCCATTGTGATCCCATTACGATGAGAAGAGAAATACAGCGCAATGATCCGCATAGACAAGGACAGAGCTTCAGATCTTCCGATCGGGAAGCATACAGGCTGGGGCGCATGCTAAGCGAACCCGAGTCCCGTATGGAGAAGCCGGACCCGCTGAAACGATACAATGCTGCAGTTTCGGAGATTGTTCAGAGCAATGCGGCCGGGATGATGTCCGCATAAGGAATATAGAGACCAAGATTGAGAGTAGGGCGAGAGCAATCGGGCCAAAATGTAGTCTACAGCTTTCAATAAGAGACACAAGAAACGGGAGTACTTGAGTGAAGCGGAAATCTGGTCAGCACACTATATGACTGCCGGCCGAGAACTGACAATTTTCAGATCGAGTTTAGCACTTTCTGCTCCGTCTGAGGGTTAGGCTCGGATAAATCACAGGTTTGCTGTGCTCTCGAAAGTGCTCTCGAAAGATGCTGGAAAGTTCTCCTGTCAAAGCAGATACTTCTCCTCCACTCAGACGCCCAAGAGGTGTAAAGGGGGAGTATAAAATCCCAATATTCACTACATACACCCTAAAGTACTGCTGGTTTTCCAGCTGGTAAGAAGCCTCCAACCAGCGGTCTCCTTCCAGTAAACACTTCCAAAGCTATGCAATACTATCACATTCCTGCATCCCATCTGACCCAGATAACCCCACGAATCCAATCCAGTAAATCCAGTAAACCCCTCAAACTCCACTACCTCTCATTGCATCAATCTGAATCCATTTCTCTATGGCACATCCCACATCACTTCTATCCACCCTCATCAGTTTCCCCGAGTCCCTCACAGTGGATTGAAAAGTCGCTAGCGAAATGTCGCCTTTGTCCGAAATGTCACGCTGGAGCCCGGGATTAGAGTTTGGCACTCATGCATGAATCTCGAGTGCCCCAAACTCTAATTCGGCATGTGATTGGAAAAGGCAGGAAAGAGTTTGTCGCCGTGGTTTCCTCTGTTTTCTCTGTTTTCTCTACTTCTCTGTTTCTTTTATATACTTGCAATGAGAGTGTTTTTTCGCCTGCTGGGTTATTCCTTTGTCTTTCGCTTTCGTGTCAGGAAAAGAGAGCTGAGATAGTTTAATATAGCTGCTTGGGCCATCTACACTCGCTAGGATTCTTGCTGACTGGATTTTTGAATAAATCTGTTTGCTCACACCACAACAATGCGTTACGCTCTTACTTTTGCTGGGTCCGTGGCCCTGTACGCCGGTTTGGCCAAGGCTGCTAACAGTAAGTACTGATCAAGAGGTTCAGAATGGGGAGTTGAAAGAGGTGGAAGGAGAATTGGACGTTGATGGATTTGAGGAACGAGGAGTGATTTTGGACACGTCTCAGGCAGATCAGTTTTGCAGATGCTGAGGGTGAAACAGTATGATCTCGCGGGCTGGAGGCCTCTATTCGGGTCTTTTACAATGAAACGATGCCCGCTGGACGGTTGAGCGAATGATCTTTCCACTCTCTTCATCGCCTACGCTGTCTACAGTGTTCTATTGATTCGGCGAGATCATCGACACACGAGCATTGGCATCCATCGATCCATCCTCCTTTCACCTCAAACCAAAGCCCCAGCTCTTTCCCTTCCCGAATTCCTTGTTCCGCTTTTTTTCTCCAGCAAAACCTTGCCTCCGAAACCAGCTTTTCCTTCCTTTATCCCCATAGAGTCACTCTGATGGTTCACATCACATTTCTCCCGTCTCCGGTCTCATTGCCCCGACACAATTGAATGATTGGCTCTGCAGAGTTTGGCCGTGTTGTGTTCTAAAAATATCCGGAGCATGTTGTTGCCTGATTGGGAAACACATTGACGGATTGGGAAATGGGCTTTTGGGTGGGGAAGAGGGGTTAAATTATTACGTGATCTGGGACGGAAATTGTGGGAAGAAGTATTAGGCGACTTAGTGATTTGTATTCTAACTGTCAATTGTAGCTACATCTGTCGGAACTGATGTCGCGAGCGGCTGTTCTTTCAGCACATACACTGTCACTGCTGCTGCTGACTTTGACACGTTGGCTCCCTGCAGCACCATTGTCGGTGATGTTGTGATTGCCGGTGACCTGCAGGTTGCCAATCTGGTTGGTGTTGAGGCCATCTCTGGATCTCTGATCATAACCAACAACGACAACTTGACTCAGTTCACTGCTGACAGTCTGAACACCATCACTGAGAAGTTCACTATTCACGAGTCCACTGAGTTGTCTAATCTGGTGCTCCCCTCTTTGACCACTGTTGGTTACGTTGACTTCATTTCCGTCCCTACCCTACAGAATTTGGGCCTGGCTAGTGTTATCAGCAACGCTGGCAATGTTGTCATCTCCAACACTGCTCTCAGTGAGTTGACTGGAATTGATGTCTCTAAAGTGGGCATCTACGATATCAACAACAACAGATATCTCCACACTATCACCACTGGGTTGATTTCTGTTTCTGACTACTTGTCCATTTCTGCCAATGGTGCCGGAACCGGCAACTCTCTGGCTGCCTCCTTCCCGGAGTTGGTGTGGGCCAGAAACGCCACTTTCAGAGACTTGGACGAGGTCGCTCTCCCCAAGCTGGAGTACGTCAACGGCTCTCTGTCCTTCACCAACACCAGTGTTGAGAAGATTGAACTGATTGTTGAGAACTTGGGTGGCTCCCTGTCCTTCATTGCCAACGATGAGTTGACGTCCATCAAGATGGACAACCTGACTTCCATTGGCGGTGGTTTCGTCATTGCTAACAACTCTGCTTTGACTGCCATTGATGGTTTCGACAACCTTGAGACCGTTGGCGGTGCCGTTGAACTGGAAGGCAGTTTCAGCAACGCCTCTTTCCACTCTCTGAGAGCCGTTTCTGGTGGTTTCTTTGTTGAGAGTGACGATGAGCAGTTTGACTGTGAGGAGTTCAACGACATGCAGGAGAAGGGTGTTGTGAGAGGTAACTCTTACCAGTGCATTGGTGGTGAGACCTCCACTTCTGTCTCTTTGACTGCCTCTGATGACTCTGAGTCCTCTACAAGCGCTTCCGGTAGCGCCAGCTCTTCTGCCACCTCTACCGAGTCTGATGATGGTGCCATTGCTCCTGTTATTGGCAACTCTGTTGCTTTTGGTGCCGTCGCCGCGGTCATCTTCAACTTGTTTTAAGAAAAAAAAAGAAGATCGTGAGAAATATGGGCAATGATGTTTGTGTGGTTACAGTTTGTTTCTAGCCGGCAGATTGCATTGAACATATCTCTAGTCTGGTAAATTAATTGTGTGGGCTCTGGTTAAAGATTTAAGTCAAATTATTATTTTCTCTACGTTCTGTTGTCCTCTTGTACTATCGTTTCCTCTTTTTTACTCATGCTGAAACATCATGAAACTTTTTCCTTCGCTACACTGTTTCTAGACAGCTTTTCTCTTTTTTCATCATCATTTCTCATTGATTTACTACGCGTGTAATGCCTTTGCGCAGTCGACCATGAATTGCATATATAGTTCTCTAATCTCTGTCAACAATACGTCTTTAGACTATATCTGTGAGCACTTGGCTCAAATCAGAGTCCCTTGCCGTAGTTGCCTGAGGCGAAGAACTCCATAATAATCCTCACAATGTTCTCCAATGCAATCAGCCACGCCTCCAGCTCGGCCTGGACTTCACTCTCAGCTTCGGCAGTTACTTCGCCGCCAGACGTATCGGCCAGCTTCTTATAGAAACTGGCTCTGTAGGGACATGCTTTCATAGCCAGCTTTGAAAGGTATGTTAACATGTGAACAACATTGATTTCCAAATACACATCCAAGTGTGCCTGCTAGGGGTTCATCTTTGGTTGACTGTACTTACTTTGAAAACAGGCTTAATGAGCATATTGTGATGTTTGCTCAATGTTTTGCTGTATGCAGTGGTGAAAGAGTCAGTCAACTCCTCATTGGGGTTGTCAACGCTTCTCCTCATGGACGCAGCCGTGAACTCCAAGCCCCTAATTATGCCGAAGGTTAGTCCAAAGAACTCTCATTGATTACAAATAACGAGAAAGAACAGGCAATAACAAAAGACCCATCATAACCTCACTCTCATTTCACACTTACCGAGTAAGCCATAGCAAGCCCTGTGTTGCATCTCTCTTTTTCCCGCCAGCCTCGCCGAGAACAATGGCTTGCAAATTAGAGAACTGCACTGGATCGCTGAGGAATTTGGCTCTGATCTTCGTCACATTTCCTGTCATGTCCTTCTGAACAACAGCAAAGGCACTGGATCCCAAAAGGTCTTAACAGGGTCTGTTAGTCAGGTACACTCCACATCTTTCCGTACCTCCTTCAGAACCTTTCAAAATCCCAGCTCAAGCATCAACATACCAAACAACTTAATCAAAGACTCAGCAGCCTCTAGAAACTCAGCAGTACTGACTTTGTCATCTTCGATAGGAACGTCCTTGAAGGACACCTTCATCTCATCGAAAAAGGACGGCATGTTGACAAGCTGATTATGTTTCGAGTGAGTACTCTGGAGGAGACCTTTTCGTGCAGGGATTCGTATGCCAAACAAAGACTGCTATCGAACTGTCAACATCAGTCAAACCAGCTGCATTCTTTTACTCCAGAGCAAAAGCAATTAAGCAGCTCTGAATGAACTTCTCGAGGCTGAGATCTGAAAGAGACTTGACGCGTGTCAGATGGGCTAATTGATTATTACATCATCAGAATAAACGGAGTGAGACGCAAAGTACCAGAGCAAATTGCAAATGATTGAATATGGGGTTTTACTTTGATAACAAGAATGGAAATATCGGGATGAAAAATTAGTTATGGGTTGTTGAAAGCCGATGGAGATACAGACAAGGGTAGAGAAGACTGTAGAATGTAAAGTTGTTCAGGCTAAGTATCCATAAACACCGAAACAGACAAGCCAGAGAGGAGCTTTACCCTATGTGGTGTGTTCCCGCAATGAAATATTGCTCTACAGAGAATAGCTGATAATGAACAAATGGATAATTGATGGGTTACTTCCGGCATCTATAAAACGACATGACGAGCGCTCACATCTCCTTACGTGCGAACAACAATGCATGGCATTCGGCTTATGAGGGGGGCACAGCACTTCCAGTCTTTCTGAAAGTGAACTTTCCACCAGCAGGACGAGGTGCCGCTGGAGCAGCTGGAGAGGGGGAATGAGAAGCACCAGCAGAAGGAGAGTGAGAAGCAACCGTAGAAGGAGGCTCAGCCTCTCCACGTTTCTTGAAGCTGAACTTTCCTGAGCTGGCAAACTTGTTGACAGCTGCAGGAGGAGGAGTAGGTTTGGCAGTTTTCTTGGCCAACAGAGCTTCGCGCTCTTCTTCCAGCTGTCGAAGTCTGGCAATCTCTTCATCCTTCTTTCTCCGCAACTCCTCAAGCTGCTTCTTCTTTTGCAGCTGCTGTTGGATCTTTTCCTCTTCTTCGGCCTTTCTTCTCTCCTCTTCCAAACGTCTTTCTTCTTCAAGTTTCCGTCGTCGTTCTTCCTCTTCGCGAGCCCGCTTGAGCTCTTCAATCTTCCGTCTTCTGTATTCTTCAATACGTTGTTGCTTAGCAGCTTCAAACTCGGCCTTCGCCTTCGCCTTTGCCTTCTCCAGCTGCTTCTTCTTGTGGGCTGTGAGCTTATCCTTGAACACATTGTAGTCATCCAGCATCTTAGTGAACCGGGACTTGAGTTCCAAATCGTGTTCGTGTTTCTGTTTGGCCTTGTTGATGACGGCAAGTTTGTGTTCCTCGTAGAACTTCTTGTCCAGTTCTTTCTGCTCTTCGGCCTGCTTCTCCAAAAGAGGAATCTCATATCTTCTCATGGCCCTTTCAATGTAGTCCAGTTTCTTCGCTGTATTCTTCAGCTTCTCCCTGAGATCATTCTTCTCTTTGGAAAGCTGTTCAACCTGCATCAGTTTGATCTTCTCGGCATCCAGGTCTTCCATGTTGTTGATATCAATCTTGATGATACCCTTAGCGTTAACCTCTTCTGCCAGTTTTCTCTTCTCCTCTTCTCTGATGGCCTTTTCCTCAGCCAGTCTCTGTTGCTCCTCTCTTCTCTTGGCTTCTTCCTCTTGTCTCTGTTGCAAAAGAGCGAGTTCCTCGGCCTTCTTCTTCTTTCTAGCCAGAGCCTCTTCCTGCTCCTTGCGCTTGAGCGCGAGTTCAATCTCCTCCTTCTTCTTCTCCAGCTTCTCCCGTCTCGCAACCAGCGCGGCTCTTTCACCAGCCAGACCCTTCGAGGCCAGAGCCACAGCCTTCTGTTTCTGGCTGTTAATGTGGCTGATGTACTCGGAGTCAACATAGAGGATACCTGCCAGCAAGATCTTTGACAGCTGAGACAGCTTGGTCTTGATGATATCAGCGGGGGTCATTTGCAGTTCAGAGGTGGATTCAGCAAAGGAAGAGTTATTCTCTTCAAACACATCATTCTGGAACACAATGGACTTGGCATCGTGGTTGATCTTAAGGGAAAGCTCGCCTCTCTTGCAAGCCTTGACAATGAAGTTCTCAATATCATAAGTACTCAGCTTGAACTCCTCCTGCGGGAACGTCACAAGATCGTAGACAAAGTCAAGATTGACCGATTCGTAAACTTGAGAGAGCTGCTGGAACAGTCTGGTCAGGATGACTTGAGTCAAAGGCTGGTGGTAGGTGTCCAGATAGGAGATCCCCTTGACAACATCAAAGATGGGAATCAGCTTCTGCTTGATCTTCAACGGATGGAAGTCAACTTCCAGTACCCTGTACAACTTGAGCAGACTTTCATCAGCGTTCTCAGCAACAGCAGAGTTGAGACAGTACTTGATCAGGTCATCTCTGGTAGGCACAGTAGTCAGATTCAACAGCTTAGACCACTGGGTGTTTCTGAACCGGGATTCGTCAACTTCATTCAGCTTCTTCTCAGAAGACTGGGTCAACTTGGGGATGGCCAAAGCGGACATGAGGCACAGATTGGAGTATTTCACCTTCTCCTCGGGAGTGGCGTTGGGGGACTGAACAAACAAAGCATAGAACTTGCTCCAGGCAGCAGCATGGAAAACATAGTTGTCGCTGATCAAAAACATTCTAGCCAGGTTTTCATAGTAGTTGGTCATCATACCAGGCTTCGGGGTCTGCTTGGACAATGACAGCAAAGTGTGCACATCCTCAACACATCTGAAGGACTCTTGGCAAAGTTCGAGCTTCACAGCAATGTTCAGCTGGAAGAATCGAGTGTCCAGATATCTTCTCAAAGTATCAGGGTTGTTGAGGTCAATGGGGTACAGATTGCCCTCATTCTTCTGAGCTTGGACAGCATTCTGAACGTGCGATCTGAGGATTCCACACAACCGTCTGAACTCAGCCTTGCGGTCGTACTTCTCGCAGAACTGGCAGGCCTTGTAGGCAACAGCCTGGTAGGTGACTTCAGTTCTGGAGCTGTTTCTCAACAGATCCAAACAGAGCTTGTAGCACTCCAAAGAGAACTTCAACCAGGGGGTAACAATCTCGCGGTCAGTTCTATCCTTGGCCTGGTTGCTGGAAACAGCTGACAACAGAATATGTTCCGGCGATTGTTCGTCTTCCAGATCCTCTTCGTCATCCTCATTCTCTCCAGCATCTTCGCCAGCAATCTCAGCAGCCTTTTTAGCAGCTTCCTCAAGCTTAGCCTCAGTCAGGTCAATCAGACGCTTGATGACAGTTTCCAGAGAGGCCAGTCCGACAGGACTGCCAAAAACCTTCTTTCTGTACTGATGGAGACCATCCTTCAGAATCTTCCCCTGTCTCAGGTTGACACACAGCTCAACGAAGAACAAGGCCAGAGGCTCCAACTCCGGGGCTTCAAACTGCTTGTTTCTGCGGGAGGAGAGAAACTCGTGGAGGATCTGCAGAGCATCCGTGGACTGACCAACTGCGATCAGATCCTCGGCTCTCTTCAGCACGTTGGAAGGTCTGACAAAGGGCGCCATTTTGCAACGATTCTTGTCACTTCTGGCAAACTCTCCGCCGAGTGTTTTCTGCTACAGTTGTTCAGTCTCGTGGTAGGGCAAGTACGTGTCGTTGCAACGCGTCTTTGACTCCTACTCACCAATCACAACTGCCGTGCCTAAATGGAAAACCCTCACGTTGACTCCAAAGACAACTAAGCTGATGAATTTCCTTAACGTGTCTGTGATTATCGCGCCTCCTGACCACCAAATCATTGCGTTGTTCCTTCAGGTTTTTTTTTTCTTCATTTTTTTTTCACTGAGGTACCCTGTGTTCCGTGAACACCCAATCTTCGGGAGTCTGATGTTCCAATACGGTAATCAGTCGGCAGCATGTGAGGGTCTGCAAGGGTCTGCATTGGATTGTGTGTGGAGTAGGTCGCGTGCTGTAAAGTGCGCCTGATAATCACTATGTAGTGGAGGTGTGAGAACATCTTTGTTGGGCGTTTAGAGGGCAACGTGGGGGGAATTGTTGATGATATGATACAGAAATCATCCCACTTAGG
>JAKTWI010000465.1:0-18785 GCA_030561065.1 Sporopachydermia cereana | reverse complement strand
CGCCTCCTACCCCGCCTCCTACCCCGCCTCCTACCCCGCCTCCTACCCCGCCTCCGCCCCCACTTCCTACCCCTCCCCCTCCCCCGCTCCCGCCCAACCACACACCGGACATCTGCTGCCGCCAGTCCATCTCACAGTCCATATACTGTCCCGTCCGCTGGTTCAGACACACTACCGTGGCCCCAATCACTGTCCGGAAACCCCGCTCGGACACAAGAAACATCCGGTAGTCCGGCAGCACCAGCTCCTGCCGAAAACAGTATACGGACTCTCGGAAGCGGGTCAGCCGAAACACCGAGACAAGCCCCGCTTGCGACACAATCACCAAACAGCTCAGCTGCGGCACAAGCCGCACAATGCTCAGCCGGTTCGACAGCTGCACGTCGTTCGGCTCGTCGCCGAACGGCATGTGTTCCGTGCCGACGTCGAACAGCGGCTTTGTGGACGCGTTGCACACAAGCTTGTTGACGCGGAACAACCCGAGCCGGCGGGCCGAGGTGACGGCCACAAACTGGTCGGCAAACGGCGGCGTCGGCAGCGGCTCCCACCGGGCCTGCCCCGCATGCCCCGCCTGCCCCGCGTGCCCCGCGCGGGGCTGCCTGCCCCGCTGCTGTTTCAGGTAGTATGAGTCGTATGTTTTCTTAATGCGGCGGATCTGGTCCGATTTGGACAGGAACGTGTCGGCGGGGTTTCGGGCCGCCCGCCAAGCGGCTTGTTCCGAGTCGGAGTCGGAAGTGTCGGAAGTGTCGGAGCTCATGCCGAACTCCGTTCCGAGCTCGGCGAGTTCCGCCAGCCCCGCTTCCAGCCCCGCCGCCAGCTCCGCAAACCCCGTACCCCGCCCCAACTGCCCCGCACGCCCCGCACGCCCCGCCCCCGCCTGCCCCGCATGCCCCGCATGCCCCTCCAGCCGCATCAGCTGCCGATTGTACACATAGTTCATGTCCACAATCGGCACATCGAAATGCTCAAAAGACGCGGCAAGGCCGAGATGCTCGGCGTCTCGGGCCGACACGGACAAATCCATAATGCCGTTGCGGTGCCGCACGCGGGCCAACACGTCCTCGGCCCGCAGCCAGGCGTCGCCCGTTGCCGCCGGGAGGGACGGCTCCTCTTTGAACATGTTTGGGGGCACAAACGTGGCTGTCCATCCGTATTCGCCGAGCATTGTTCGGGACACTATTTCGGGTAATTTGAACTGTACGCGTTTGAACGGCGGGTCGGCGGCGTGGAGGTGGGCGGGTCCGCGGGTGGGCTGCGTGTTTGTGGCTGCCGCTCCTGCTTCCGGTTCCGGTTCCGTTTCCGGTTCCGCTTCCGATTGTGGCAGCGGGCCGAAAACCTTGTTGAGCTCAAAGGCAATGACGAGCAGCTCCTCGCCGATTGTGACAGCCGCCACATACACAAACACGTGCAGCAGTTCTGTGACAGGCGGGGGTGCCCCGCCTACCCCGCCTACCCCGCCGTCGCCGTCCAGGCCGCCGTCGTCGGCGGGGTCGCGGATGAACGTGACCGAGGGGATGTTGTTTACAAACGAGTTGCTTTTGCACACATAGAAAGTGCCCCGCATCAGCCCCGCATTCCCCACCTGCCCCGCATGCCCCGCCCCCGCATGCCCCGCCCCCACATCCTCCAAACTGTAGTAAAACAGCGTCACCACGGGCGTGTTGTCGGAAACCACAATCATGTTTTTCTCATTGTACACGTCCACCCCCCACGCCGACGCCCCCACTTTGAGCACAAAGTCGGGCTCCACCCGCAGCCCAAATAGGTCCGACAGCCCCGCAGTGCCCCGCTCGGCCCGCCGCGGCGGATGAGCCGCCAGCGAGGAAGTAAACCACAAAAACACATACCCGTCATCCTTGGCCGCCACAAGCACTTCGCGCCCCAAAAAGAATGCCGTCCGAATGTAGTTAATTGTGTGCGGGAAATACGCCCACGAAGACACAAGCTGGTCCCTTTCTGTGGTCACTGCGGGGCGCGTGTTTATTTTCAGCACCGGCAGGTCAAACGGCTGGTAGTGGAATACCGTATTGGGCACAATGCGGGGCCGCCCCGCCGGCGGGGCATGCGGGGCATGCGGGGCATGCGGGGCAGGCGGGCGGCGGGGCCACACGGCTTCCCAATCCAGTAACGGCACGGCGGGGAGGTCGTTCAGCCGCGGGGACAGTTCGGGAGAGTCGGCGGGGCTGCGGAAGCGCCGCAAATCCAGCTTCCGAAGGTGTTGCCGCATCGGGTAAAAAACCAATTCCGAGTTCACGGCAACCACGTGACACTCCAGCTCGGATGAAAACGCCGTCAAGTTGTTTTTGAACGGCCGCCCGCGGTCCAATTTGAGTTTCTGGTAGCCGAGGTACGTGCCGGCCAGTCCGTCGGCAAATTTATCCGCCGGCTGGTTTTTCACCGCCCAGGGGATGCGGTCCGAGAGCGCGCGGTATGCGTCGGAGAAGTCCGGCGTGAACCCCGCCGACCCCGCCGGGCCGGGGTCCGGGCCGAACAGTTCCGAGGTTCGGTTCGGCACCGGTTCTTCGGGTTCTTCCGGCACCGGCTCTTCCTGTTCTTCTGGCTCGGCTCGGCTTGAGGCGGCATCATTTCCCCTTTTGGAGTTTTCCCGCTCGGCTCGGCTCGGAGATATTTCCCCTTCGGGAAGGATGGAGCCGATGATCTGCTTGGCCCGCTCCGAGTCCGCCGCCTCGTCGTCCGACACATACTCGTACTCGCTCTCGTCCTCGGAAAGGTACACAAAGTCAGGCACGTTTGAGTACCGTTTCGCCGAGCCCCGGCTCGGCACGACAATCGACTGTGACGTGTTCGGCTCGGCTTCCGCCAATTCCGCCGATGCCGCTGCTTCCGCTGCTTCCGCCTCGGCTTCCGCTTCTGCCACAAAGTCGGCTTCCGTCCCGTCCGCTCTCCGGACATGCCGCGCGTATATCCGGGACATCTCCTGCCGGGACAGCGGGTCGAGGCAGTTGATGACTGTGCGGGAGATCCGCTGGGTGGTGCGGTCTATGCGGTCCATGTCGGCTTGGCGGTCCCGCAGCGGGTCGCGGCGGGGCCGAGCGGGGTTTCCGGGAGTGTTTGTGTCTTCCGAGCCGGCATCCGAGCCGGCATCCGAGCCGGCGTCCGAGCCGGCGTCCGAGCTGTCCGGATTGAGGGGCACGCCGACGGAGCCAAAGTATGCCCAAAAGGGAAGGAATATCCGGTCCTGGCGGTAGAAATGGTCCGGGTCATGCAGGCGTATGTCCCGCGGGTCGTGTAGCGCGGCACTCCGCTGCAGGTCGTGCAGGAGAAGCGTGCGGCTGCGGGCGAAGCGGGCCTCGAAGTCGATATTAAGGTTTATCCTGTCCCGCGGGCGGGGCGGGGTAGGCGGGGCAGGCGGGGCGGCCATGGCGGGGCCGATTTTGCGCCGCTTGACGCGGGCCGAGGAGATAAGGTTCTGGAAGCGGGCGTAGTGCTCGGCGTCCTGGGAGCGGATGGCCGGGTCGGCGGCACGCTGGTACGCGGCGTTGGACGCAGCCGCGGGGGGAGAGAACGGAGCGGCGGGGTTGGCGGGGTTGGCGGGGTTGGCGGGGCTTCCTAAAAGGGGTTCGTTTGGTGGGGCTGCGGGGTTGCGGGGTTCACGGGAGTCTGCGGCAGAATCGGCAGAAGTTTGTGGCGCCGGCATGGGCAAAAGAAGCCAACGGGAAAGGCGGAGAGAGGCAAAAAGAGGCGTCGGTAATCTTAATCTCACTTCCGAGCGGAAGGGTGAATGCACCGAGGGTCGGAGGGGCACAAAAGCGGAACGGCACACAGTTGCGTACTTTCGATTTGCCGTCTGAGCTCCGAATTAGTAGCTGTTACAAAAAGCTGTCTGGGTTTTGTGTTCCCGCGATTGCCGGCCAACCAGCCAAACCACAGAAGGGAACACGATACAAAGAGAAAAGCCTTTGTGGACAGTTCGGCGGGGAACCCCAAAAACAGAAGCCAAAGATCCGTCTAACGTATATGGTCAAAACGGGAAATGCCCCCGAAGAGGTTCCGCTCAGCTGCCCAGACACAAACGTAAACGCAAATCTGCACTCATAAAAAGAGAGCAATTGCAGGGTTGATGCATCCAAATGCGGTTTATCGGTTCAGTACTCCCTCGGATATGCCGCCTTATTCGGCAGTTTCGGAGCGGATCGGGAAAGTTCGAAACCGGAAACTCCGAGTTGGGCCTTTTGTGTGATTTCGGAACTGAAATATGCCGCGCAAAGGCAAGCGATACTAGCAGTCTGGTTAGTGTCTGTGTTGTTACGGCAAATCGGATCGGAACCGCAGAACTGCGTTCCGCCTTGACGGCACCACAAAGTCGGCCGGGTGAGATCTCGGAGCCCACGCAGTACCACAAATGGGCTCACGGGCTTTTCATAACAGTTAAGGGCCCTCCGCAAAACAATCTGATCACAGCGTTCCTGTAGTGAGCGGACCACGAGGACAACACCGTACTTTTCCCCATCGGATCGGCAAATGCCCCTCAGCCCCCCCAAGCGGCTGACGTTTCAGCGCCCTGCTATCCGGCAGATGGCACAAAGTGTTCTAAACCAACTCCGGCCCCCGCATTCCTACCCCACCATCGGCCCCGCACTTCCCGTCCTTCTCTTATCTCTCACAGTCCATCGGTACTTACAAATGGTTGGTGACGCTGTTAGTTGAGCCAGTCTTTTCTGCAAACCGAAGCGGAACGGATGCCACAAATACACTAGGAAGTACACAAGGAGTGCCGAATGTCCATTTGTAGAAACTCGGCCGCGATCTCTCGGATGTGTGTGGCAGAAGTCGAATGACTCTCGGATGTTTTGGTGACTTTGCGGCTGTTATCGGAACGGCCAGAGGCGGGGCAAAACGGGGGGAGACGCGATGTTGAGAAGGGTTAGAGTTGGTAGGGTTGCAGAAAGGCGCATTAGGATGCAGGAGACTGCAGGGGACGTGAGAAGGGAGAAAAGCGGAGAGGAGAGATATCAAGATAGTCACAGAATAGCTCAGAAATAAGAAGGAGTTTTTAGTTGTGGGAGTATCAGTTTTGGCATGCGTTAGGTAAGGGAGAGTCTGAAACTATGCTGTATCGGCCTGCAAATAATGTAACAAACAGTATGATTACGCTAACTACATGTACAGCTTCAGTAACAGACAGATGCATGCTTATTTCAGTAGCCATTACGTACGATGTGGCATAGTGCAACAAAATCTACTGATGTTTACATTAGATATGCCCACAGAAGAGGCCGCTGCTAGTTTTGATGTGAGAGTAGCAGCTGTGAGGTCTTTGCCGGTCATGAAAATTCAAGAGGCAGAAGGCCATTACATGCATAATATGCATATTGATGCAGAGGTATGCAGAGGGTGGCCACGCATGCATTAGAGATGCGTCTTTACTATATGAACTTGATGTACCGTCCTGCATAATTAATGTACAGTCCTGCAACATGTATAACTTCGATGCTGGACTTGAATCGGATGCGATCTACTGATACTCGCGGTATGTCCAGTCTGCACGTGAAATATTTGATATTCCAAAATAGTCCCATGACTGCTCAATGATCAAGTGAAGCCCTTAAACAGGAGCAAAAAACCGGGATCGTTCTCAGTAAATTCCTCCACATCTCTTCCAACTTCACATCTCCTCTCACAATGTACCTTCCCGCAATGAGACGCCAAGCCCCCATAGCTAATTGCCGCTTCCGGCGGATGCATCGCACGTGACCAAACATGGAAAAGTGCGGGGACGGCATCAAACGGCTCTAAAGGGCTGCCGTGCGTCCCACAATATGCCGAAATGGACAAATAAATGCCGAGAGATCCGCCTTTGTAAACGAGGACAACTCTGCCGGACCTTCCGCCTTCGTCTTTGTGGCTGCCGAAGCCATCCACACCCTTCCCGCCCTTTCCATCCCTCAACAACCATCTCTCACTACAATCTCCTACTATCAGGATTCATTTCTGCTTTTGCTTATCTCATCAGCCATTTCGGTTATCTCATCAATCCTCATCATCTCATCTTCCTCAGCTGATTTTCCGCTGCAGGACTACCCAAAATGGCTTCACCAAAACACCACGCGGAGTACTCTCACTTCTCCGCCAGCTCTAAAGAAGAAACTCTGGAATCCGTCCTCCTGTCCTACTCGGCATTGGCGGAAGACACTTCCGACTGGGTCAGCAACCTGGCAAACGCGGCTGCGCTTTTGTGGCACGCGTACAACTCCGCTCCCGCTTCCGCTTCCGCTCCCGCTTCCGCTCCCATAAACTGGACTGGTTTCTATTTATTCAACAAAGCCTCTGGCAAGCAGCTTCTGACGCTGGGGCCGTTCCAGGGGAAAGTGGCGTGCCAAACAATTGCGCCGGGCCACGGAGTCTGCGGCACGGCTTTTGCCTCCGGCAAAACGCAGGTGGTGCCGGAAGTGGCCAAATTCCCGGGACACATTGCCTGTGACGGAGAGACACAAAGCGAGATTGTGGTGCCGATAAAGCTGGGCTCGGAGGTGGTCGGAGTCATTGATATCGACAGTGTTGTGCCGAGGAAGTTTGACGCCGAGGACGGCAAATGGCTGGAGAAGCTGGCCGAGGCGATTGCCCAGAGCTGCGACTGGAGCAGTTTGGGATTTGGAGGGAAGTAGGAGGGAAGTAGGAGGGGGCGGGAGGAGAGTTTGATGGAGAAAATGAGGGAAAGGAAAAAGGAGGAAAAGGGGGGAAATGAAGGAAAAAGACAGGAGGGAAAGGGGGAAAGTAGGAAGGGAAAAGATGGAAGAGAGGGAAAAGAGGAGAAGTAGGAAAAGAGAAAATGATAGAGGAGAAGAAGGAGGAGATGAGAACTTCTGTCTCGTCGTAATTTTCTTAATGTATTGTGAAGAGGGGAAAGACTGGTGGACTACAGAACGCCGTTCTCTATGTTTCCCCTCGATAAGTTAGAAGCTGCTGGGGATATGGGAATGATATAATACTGATTGGATGACTGGAGGTCAGTCACTTTTGGAGTTTGAGAAATGCGTCATCATAAGGAAAGGAAGGTCATAAATACATATTCACTATGGATAATAATGAAAAGGAAAATCAAGAGTACATTCCGGTATTTGACAGCAAAAGTTAGGGGAACCAGCAATGAAATGTCTGCAGATGGAGAGACATAAGAAGGGACATAATATGGGTGATGAGTTGATGGTGTCAGGTTAGGGCTCCAAGTTTTTCTGTCATCCAAAGACAAAAGTTGGAGAGCTGTGAACAACAGTGAGAAGATATGTATAGGTTTCTATATATTTCTAATGCTCTCGAGAAAGGATGACAGGAGGAAACGAAAAACTGAATCACAACAGGAGTAATAAAAGAGGTTACTTAAGAGTGGAGGTAGAAATTCTGTTCTAAGGTCATTGGAGTGAAACTCGAGTAAAGACTTGAGCTATAAAGTGCGTTTGTAATGAAACGAAACAGATGTTTTGCTCTACATTTGGGTCAACAGGTTAAGAAATGAGTCCACAGATTGAAAAAGCAGGCTGCAGAAGGGGTTCGAGTGATATGGAAGATAATTGTGATGGAGAGTGATGTCTGTAGAAGGCCTAAATGCTACTTCTGAGTTGCGGAAGTACTTCAGAGTGGAAAGAAACTTGAAGCCGAGCAGAGCCGAGAGAAGCGGGGCAAAGCGGGGCAAAAACACCGAGAAGGCAACCGAGATGAAAACACCCACAAAATGCAAACAACATCCAAATGGCTTTTTCTCATATTGCATCAAACGCTCCTCCTACTCCAAATAGCATTATCCTAGTTCTCCATTCCTGTTCTATTTTCCCCCCTACTTTTCCCCCTTCTTTTTTACATCTCCCTTATTCCTTTCAACAATTTATCATTCCTTTTTATTCCATTATTTCTACTTTTCTCCTTTCCATCCCTCCATTCCCACCATAAAAAATTCACACTACATTATCAGCGCCAGAAGTTATATGACAATGATGATATTATGAGACTGGAAACAGAAAAGAGGACTAATAGAGGTTGTTATGATGAATAGGACATTAGTACAAACAGTAAACATCACATCGTTACTTAGACAATACAAAGGGAAACAACGGGCAAATGAGCCCATGAAAAGGAAACAGGAAGGGAAATAAAAGGAATTGAAAGGAATCGAAAGGAATTGAAAGGAGTTGGCAACAACAAGGAATTCAGTAAAGACAGACAAAGAAGGCAAGGCAAAACGGGGAAAATGAGGCAAAGGATTTGATGGAGGCAGACAGGTAAGAAACTTCCATTGCTGGGTTTACCCTTCGCCTTCAAACTTCTCCGGCTTTATCAGGCCTCATTTGCTGATTTCTGATTTCCCGGCTTGTTCTAGTTATTGGTGATTTTGTTGGATACTTTTTTTTTTTTGTTCTTTTTTGGGATTTCTGGATTTCCTTGAGCGGTTTCTGTTTTTTCTTTTTTCTTTTTTGTGTTCTTGTTTGATTGTTTGGTTTTTTTTTTGATCTCCTTCTTGAGATTTGTCTCATGTTCCGGCTCTCCATTCTGTCTTGACTTCGAATGTCTGATTTGAAGGGTTTCAGAAAATATCCAGTTGGTGACAGTTTCGTAGGTTCAGACAGTCTTCGTAGTCCTGGAGAAATATCACAGCAAAAGCGTTCGAGTCCTTCAAGATTCCTCCAGTTCCTTCGGCTTCCTCACCTTCTCCGACATCCTCAACTTCTCCGTTTTTCCGTTTTTCAGTTTTTCCGTTTTTCCGTTTTTCCGTTTTTCAGTTTTTCAGTTTTTCCGTTTTTCCGTTTTTCCGTTTTTCCGTTTTTCCGTTTTTCCGTTTTTCCGTTTTTCCGTTTTTCCGTTTTTCCGTTTTTCCGTTTTCCCGTTTTTCAGGTTTCACTTTCTCCGAAAATTTCGGCTTTTCCATCTTTTCAACCTTTTTGTGCCTTCTGGCTTCCGAACATTCCTTCCTCCGCACACACAGAAGCATTCGGAGTTTGGCACGTCAATTTCCATTTCCAAAGCAAAAAGCAAAACAAGAAATGAAAAGTGGGAACACATCCGCAAAATGGCCTCCGCCTGATTCGCAATAAACCTGCAATGTACCAGAGGAACAGCAGAAAGCCAAAACGCCAAAGCACCAGAAATATCACATCTACCGGAAGGAAATGGAAATGTCGGAAGCGAACAAGTCGGAAGTGAAAATTCAAAAAAGTCGGAAGAAAAGTCGGAAACGATGTCGGAAGCGGAGACAAAGGAGGCCTCGGAAAACCTCGGAAGCCTCGGATACTTCAAAGCTCCCACAAACAACAAATAAACCTTGAAAACCTCAAATCAATCAGAACTTCCGAGAACCTCAAACATCAAAACCCCAATTCTCAAGAGCACAAACGTCAAATCCTCAACCCTCAAAGCTCAAAGCTCAAAACCTCAAAGCTCAAACCCTCAAAACCTCAAACCCAAACAACGCCAAAAGCACAATAACCCAATCAGCCAATCAACCAAACACGCAAACACGAGAAGCACGTCGCGTCTACTCGTACTGGTCCTCGGCCATTTGGCTGCGGCGCTGCTTTTCCCGCTCAATCTGCTCGTACAGCAGCTCGAGCGCCTTCTGCACGGCGGCATTGGAGCCCGAAATGGTAAACAGCCGCTCTCCCGTTTCGGAAATGTCCTCTTTGGGAATGGAAATCCGCGCGCCGCTCCGCTGCCGGATCTCCTGAATGTTGCTGCCGCCTTTGCCAATCAGACAGCCAACCATATCGCCGGGGAACGGAATCTCGTGCGTCGTTTCCGGCTCGCCGGAAAGGCCGCCGGCATTGCCGAGACCGGAACCGGCGCCGGAACCGGAGCCGGAACTGCCGCCGTACCGCGGGCCGTACCGCGGGCCGCTGCTGCCGCCGAAATAGCTCCGCGAGCTGCCGGAGCCGCCGTAAAAGGGGCCGCCGAGCCCGGCGGCACGGGTGTCACGTGCCTGCGGGGTGTAGAAAATCGTGTTTGCGTTTGAGCCATTGTAGTCCTCCAGCAGGCTTTTGCCAATCTCGTAGATCGCTTTGTACACATTCTCCGGAGTGCCCTGAATCTCCACAATCCGCTCTGTGGAGTTGGGCAAAAAGTCCTTTGAGGCCATCATGCGCACGTGACACTCCTCCTGAATGGCCTTAATCTTAAACCCCTGCTTGCCGATAATTGTGCCCATTTGGGAATGGGAGATCAGCAAACGGAGGGTCGCAGACCCTTGCGGGGCCGACTGCAGCAGACCCTTCGGCCCGCCCAGCGGCGGGTTTTCCACCAGCGTTTCCAGCGACAGGGCCAAAGCGCGGGCGACGGATTCCAGCGGGCCGGTCATCGAGAGGACGCGGTCGGGAACTCCGTGGATCTGCTTTGTGATGCCGGCGCGGGCGCCGGTTTCGTTTCGGATGCGGGTGACGTTGTTGCCGCCCTTGCCGATGATGACGCCGGCTTCCTTTGTGGACACGAGGGCGCGAAACACGATTTGTGGTTCCTCGTCATAGTCGTCCTTGGGGCCGAGGTCGGCTTCGTGGATTTCCGGGGCCGGCAGCTGTTCCGTGTCTTCGGCTTCGTGGTCGGGGGAGTCCTGGAGATCGGATTCCGGTTCGCGGGCGAAGCTGCGCTCGAACAGGGAGGAGGAGGCTGTGATTTCTGCCGACGACATTGCCAGGTTGGGAAGCAGGGGGAGGGGTAGGTGGGGTAGGTGGGGTAGGCGGAGGCGGGGGCGGGGCAGGCGGGGTAGGGACACAGAAGCAGTTTGTGGGAAGTCTCGGGGGTCTCGGCACGCAGTTCGCAACAAACGGAAGCGGACAGACGGGGGAACGCGAGAAGAGGGGGGAACAGACGGGAGGGCAACTAACACGTCAGCAGTTGCAGTTGCAGGAAAGTAAGAGAAGGGATGAAAGAGGGGTAAAGGGAGTTTTTGAGAAGATACACGCGGGATAACACAGTTTGTTGGGACGGAAATGAGGGGCAAAACCGGAGCGGAAAAGTACGGAAAGAAGGGGGAAAAAACTGCAGATGGGAGATGTGTTTTTGTTACGCGAGTTTTCTCTGGGGAACGTCGTCAAAGTGGAAAAAAAAAGGTGAAAAACGCTGAATGATGTGGAAAGTTTATTTCCGAAACGGGAAGCGGTGAGGGGGGGGGAGGGGGGAGATATGAGGGGCGGGGGTTGGGAGATCGAAGGGGGAAGGTGAGAAGGGTGGAGGGGCAGAAAATGGAGAGGATATGAGGAAATGTGGGGAATTAGATGAAGGGAACAAGTGATTCAATGTCTGTGAGTTTGAGGAATGTGGGCTTGAACGGAGGGAATAAATGGGTATGTGGGGAGAGGGTGCGAATGTTTTGACGCGAAGGCAGGGGAGAAGGCGAGAGATAAGAGGTTTCCTGTGGTGTCTGATCGAGGCCGTCGATAGGTTAGACAGGTAAAGTAGCCGTAAGGCGATGCTATTGTGTTGGTGGCGAGTAGAGGAGAAACAGTAAGGGATTGCTCCTTATTTCAATCTTTTTTCTCTCTCAGTTTGTTGTTGCTATCCCTCATCCTCAATACATTAGTTCCCCCAATGGAGCTTTTTTTAATCACGTGATGCCGAGCTGATAGCCTGCAGGCAGTGCAGCAGACTGCATTAGCTAGCGCTAGCTCGAGCTAGCGCTGGGATTTCTGTTTCGATAAAGGTGGAAGTGTTCGCTGCGTAAACACTGCAGCATGCGCCAAACCTTAACTCACTCCGGCACCTCAACGCCGGCGTGCATACTCCAGGGAACGTGACACATACCTTCCATATCGGGCACATCCCCCACTGTGAGGCACACCGGCGCCACTATTTACCTTTCACCCTTTTGAGAAAAAAGCCGAAATTCAGATATACAGCTCCGAGGCCATAATAGCGGAACGGAGCGTGCGGCATACTGGGGAAAAGCAGCTGGATTGCGAGAAAGCAGATTCAGGTGTATTCTGCATTGATCGTGGACTCTCATTTAGCATACATTCCGTAGCCAAAAGCTTTCGGGAACAGAAACTGGTACCGAGAGGTCAACTGGCTGGATCTACAGGACCGCCTCTACGGACCGACAGTGGTGCTACAGCTATTGCAAGTTCTGGGAAGGATATTTAGGCGGAGATAAACGACTTAAAGCTCTAAAGGGCTTTTGTGAGGCTGTGGAGTCCTTTGGGGATAGGCACTCGGTTCAGTTGACTGCAATCCGACAGAAGAGGTACGTTTAGTGAGAGCAACTGTGAAGTCAGGAAACTGGAATTGAGCGGCAGAGACGATCGGTTGATTCTTCCTTGGGTTGAACAACGAGCTTGAAAGAAGTAAAGAAAAGAAGAGCGACATTCTATCGAGTTTTGTAGCGCAAAGGTTGGAAATCGCAAATGTGAGGCAAATCCGCTGCTTCTGGCAACTCGGCAGGATTAGGTGGTCCTTCGGAACATCGTTCGCTAAGGGACTTTTTGGTCTATAGAATTATCAAAGGAGCTCTCTGGCTCACTCAACTCTTGCATTCCTTTTCATTTAGCTTGTGATTTCCCTGTGTCTTGTTCAACTTCGAACAAGCATGTGACATAATTCTTCAAACTGCTTACTAACATTTGTCTATATTAGACCCAAAAGAAGATAACCTCAAAATATCCTCCTGGTGAGGCTATTAAGCGGCTCTCTCGCTGCGAACTGTTGCAACAAAAAAGCAGCCCCCTCAAAAGAATCTCATCGGCTCCATTTGACCTTCTCACCTCCCGTCCTTCCTTCCAAACCTTTCAATCCCCAAAAACCCTGCTCTCCATACAAAATGCCTCACACATTCGGGTCGACCTCCTTCGACTTCCCCTCGGCCTCCGACACACAAACGGTACCTAAGGGCCACAGAAGCCTCTTCCCGGTATTCTCCAGTCCTTCCCGGGAATGTGCCGCGGAGGCCGGGCCGGTCCCGTCCGCTTCGCCGCTCGGCAAACAGGCACTCACCCAGTTGGGCTACAGCCAGCGGCTTACCGACGACGTGCTGAGCGAGTTGAATGCGCGGGCGCAAAGTAAGTAAATTCTCAACTTCGTTTCGGAAGATTGGCAGGGACATTTTTGTGACCTGCCGGGAGGTTTTAGTGGTGGCACAAAAAATGGCAGACGGGGAACACAATCACAATGGGGCCACAAACACGAAACCGGACCAAACACAAACAACCCTTTTGGCTTGCCTATTTGATCCCGTTTGTTCCTTCCGCTTTTACCCCGCATACCCCTCATATCACATACTAACCCCACCTTCCCTTTTCCCCTTTAGGAATCGCCTCTCAGGAACAATTCAACCCCTCCTCGCATTTCGGAAGCCTCCTGTCCACAGACATGAACTCCCCCACAAAAGGCTCCGCAGCCTCGACCCGCTCCTCCATCACAAAAAGGTACAACCTGGTCCACAAAAAGCGGTTTTCCCAAATGGCTTCCATCGCAGCCGGCAACTCCCCGCCCACCCGCGCTATAAACGTACATGAAGAAGCGGAAGACCCGAACACGGCCTCCGCCGGCTCTTCCGCCGGCCCGTCCGCTTCCGTCGGCCCGCCGGCCCGCCTGCTAGCCACCCCAACAGGCAAACGGTTCACCGGCCGCGTCATCACCAGCCCGACAAAACGCCGCCGAACGGGGCTGGACGGCTCGCCGTACAAAGAAATCCTCGACGGCCCGGTGGAAACAGTGCGGCTCACCCCGGCAAACTCCCGCAAAGCCATGGACCTTTTTGCAAACACGGGCCACACGGATCGGCCGGGCGGAGCCGACGGAAGCCGCACCTCCGAAACGGCCCGCCCCGGCGGGCTCCGCAAATCGCCGTCCCGCTCGCGGCTGCCGACGATTGGCCGCCCGCCGACAGCGGGGCCGCACTCGGCGGCCGTTCCTGCTGTCCCGGCTGTCCCATCCGTCCCGGCTGCCGCCTCTTTGCCGAGAAGCCGAACCGGCGCAGGGTTACCCCGCACTGGCAGTCACGTGCCGTCCCATGTGCCGTCCGACGAACCGGACCCCACACCCCGTAGCGCGGGGAACGTCTTCCACTCCAAGCCGATCAACACAGCCGAGCGGCGGGCGGAAGGCACGTCAAAACCCGCCGCCACCCGCGTCGTGTCCAGCCCCGCGCTCCGCGTGTCCGGTTCGCGGCTGCCACAAAGCACAAGCATGCGGTCGCTGTCCGGGTCGGCATCGGCCCAGCGGCTGTCGGTGGGCGCCGGCGGCGGCTGTTCCACTACGCCCGTCCGGCGGTCGGCTAGCACGTTCGGAAGTCTGTCCGTCGGGGCCGGGATGCGGCGGCCTGCTGCCGCGCCGCGGCTGGAGACGATTACGTCATCTCCGGTGCGGCGGTCCAAGACGAGCGGCAATTTGGCGCTGGGGGCCAATGGGCTGCAAAGCCGAGTGGCGGACCACAGCGTGGCGGCCTGGCGCCGGAGTTGAGCGGGATGGGATGGGAGGTGAGGGGCTGGTTGCAGCGGCACGGAACGGAGGGACGGAATAGGGACGGAACGGAGGGACGGAACAGGGACGGAAAGGAGGCACGGAATGAAAGCAGTGTGGGCACGTGACATAGGCGGGCCAAATGCGGCTCGGATGTCCGCCGGGCAAGTGAGGGAGGGGAGCGGAAATGAAGCGGAGTTGGGGAGGTGGAAAAGGGCATATATGCCTCGGTTTTTCTCTAGCCACCCTATACACGATTGTGACACTGTGAAGCGGAAATGCCGAGGCTGCAAACACACTGTCGGCAACTCAATCAAGGTTTCCGACCTGCCAACCTGAGCTTTCATTGATGCATCAAACAACAAACATAATTGATCAACAATCTTTGTTAAAGCACAACTTTCGAGACGTCACAAAATGATGCTTACGAGCGTCTCGGGAATTCCAAGTCAGTCATTTCCGTCAATTCAGCAACTACGTTTCTTGTCGCCGCATTCCTATCACTGTTTCTCAACTTCTTCATCATTTTCGCGAACTTCTTGCGTTTTGAGATTCGCGGCAACTCTCAACGGGGAAAGAAAAAAGGGATCTTTCGGCGACGTCCACAAGCCTCTGAAGACGCATGCGACTGGGATTATCTGTGGATCTGATTCACAAACGGGCTGCTCGGCCCTTTGGACGGCCTTTGCGAGTGCCGCTAAAGTTACAATCACGTCTGCGGAATGGCGGCGTCGGGGAATTGAAAGCGGATGACCGAAGAACAACTCGGCTCGGCTTCTGCCCATCATCGGCTCGGCATTGGAGACATCGGCAAACGTCGGAAGCTTTCATCTGACCGCGGATGTTCCGATCTGTGGGCTTCGGGTGTCTATTCTGTGTTTTCCGACAGCCACACCGACCCCAACCGGCGATGCATCTTATCGACCTGCACCTCGCTTCCGCATTTGCCGACCTGATCCGAATCGATCTGATCCGATCCGATCCGATCCGAGGCGACCCTGGCGTCTCACTCCGTTCCTCGGCCGTTGCCCGTATACATAGAACACCGCCGACCTTTGAGAATGCTCGCGTGCGAGCCACAACTTAATGCCAACTTAATACACAAACTGCGTGCGGCAGAAATCAAACAAACGACTCAAAATTTGATCCGATCCGTCAATTGCCGATAGCCGTTGCCCGGTAAGCCGTTGATTTGATGAGCGTCGACCCGGCAGGATAAGCTTTCTGTTATCTACCAAATTGGGAAGCGCGTAGAGCCAGGGTTTCGTGTTTGAGATCGGGTGGACAGGTGTGAGACCCTTGAGAGAACACCCGTAAACCCGGAAAGCGACATATGTCCCGGCATAGAGGGTCTGTACGGAAACGTCGGAGCAAAAAAAAGTCGCTCTCACAGGCCCACAGTGTCCAGGGCAGAGAGGGTCGCGGGGGCTTCGGTGCGCTAATGTAGCTTGGACGGTGGATGCATCCCGCGCCCTGTTCCGCACTATTCCGGAAGTAGATGATTGGTCAGCGCTAAGGGACAGCTGACGTGGAGATGTCAAGTCGCGTCTGGCAGTGTCCGAACCGGTGTCCATTTTTCACTGGTTGAATGTGACAAAAGTTAGATCAGGAAAAAAAGTAGCAGTTGAAAGCGGTACTCCATATCATTTGTTTGATCTTCCATACACTGTAATCATTTTCCAAACATAGATGATACTTAGGCATTTTTTGTCAACCCCTCAGCACAGCTTTGGTGACAACATTCAATCAAATCTCATCTCCATGAGCCAAGCGCTTTAGTCCTGACATTGGAAACTAGTAGGACACGGTCAGACATTAATACCGAGCGCTTCCTGCGTACACTCTCAAACCTCTTCACTGTGGTAGAACATACCAACTTCCGAATCACATACAGCAGATGATTTTAAGAACAGTAACATACTGTCCATACTCCGGAGTCTTGAAAACACCATATGAAGGCTCTCGGCCCACGATAAAAGCCGAAAATGTCCCCCGGCAGTGCTTGCGGAACCCAACCCAATCGCCGGAGTGTCTGGCCCGTCCCCGGACATCCAGTTTGTCCGACGAGGAAACCTCCGTTTAGGTTCCCAATGCGGATGCCCCTTAAAGCCAGACGCAATATACGCAGACCGGAGTGTCTCTGAATAGTAGCAAAGAGATGAGAGCAGACTTTGTTTGACCAACCTGGTTGGAGAAAAAAGCCTCCATACCACTCCCATATATCTAATTCACGCACCCTTTTTTCTCTCATGAATACCTTTTCTGTTACCCCATATCACCCCCCACCTCCCCATCTCATGTCTCATATGTCAGCTTCAACGGTTACGACACAGGCCCATGTCACATTAGCGTTGCCCGACATTCACCGTCCTCCCACGCGCCAGACCCTCTGGTTCCGGCGTACGCATACCCAATCCGGCGCCAGCACCCCCGGCCCATACTAATCCCTCCGTACACCCATGCACATAAACTCAAGAAACTTCAATGGATGAAAATTCTCAACCCAGCTGAAAAAAATGCCCGCCAAATTGATTTATAACTCCCCTTTCCCGTTTATTTCGTCGAGTTTCTTTTCCTCCCAAAATGTTTGCTGGCCTGGGGATCTGATTTGTTTACCCTCCGGTGTCTTTCTGTTTTCCATTGTTTGAGTAGATCAACAAACAACAACCAGAAGCATATTCTCTTCAAAATGTCCAAAGACGCTAAGGTATGTGTGGCAATTGAAGTAAAGGAGTTGTGGGAGGAAGGAGGAAAGATGAGGTCGGATCAAACGGAAGGAAGGGGAAGCGGAAGCGGAAGCGGAATGGTTGGAAACGGAATTGTTCGGAACGCCAACTGTACTCTCGAAATCCTACTCAAATGCCGAAACTGGTGATGCTGTGTATCCGCCTTCATTCCGTCACTTTTCACCATTCCGACTTTTACATTTATCTCCTTATAGCCCACCAAACCAGTCTTCACTCTTACTAACACGTGCTAGGATTTCTTCATTGACTTTATGATGGGCGGTGTGTCCGCTGCCGTCTCCAAGACGGCTGCTGCCCCCATTGAGCGTGTCAAGCTCCTGATTCAGAACCAGGACGAGATGATCAAGCAGGGACGTTTGGCCAAGAAGTACGACGGCATTGTCGAGTGCTTCAAGCGCACTGCCAAGGAAGAGGGTATTGCTTCCTTCTGGAGAGGCAACACCGCCAATGTCATTCGGTACTTCCCTACCCAGGCCCTTAACTTTGCCTTCAAGGACAAGTTCAAGTCCATGTTTGGCTTCAAGAAGGAGGAGGGCTACTGGCCTTGGTTTTTCGGCAACTTGGCCTCTGGTGGTGCTGCTGGTGCCACCTCGTTGTTCTTTGTCTACTCTCTGGATTACGCTAGAACCCGTCTGGCCAACGATGCCAAGGCTGCCAAGGGCAATGGCGAGAGACAGTTCAACGGTCTGATTGATGTGTACAAGAAGACTCTGGCTACTGACGGTATTGCTGGTCTGTACAGAGGTTTCGGTCCTTCTGTTGTCGGCATTATTGTGTACAGAGGTCTGTACTTTGGTCTGTACGACTCGCTGAAGCCTGTTGTGCTGATTGGTCCTTTGGAGGGCAACTTTTTGGCTTCCTTCTTGCTGGGTTGGACTGTCACCACTGGTGCTTCCACTGCTTCCTACCCTCTTGACACTGTCAGAAGAAGAATGATGATGACTTCTGGCCAGGCTGTCAAGTACAAGTCCTCTTTTGATGCTTTCAAAAAGATTGTCGCTGCCGAGGGTGTCAAGTCCCTGTTCAAGGGCTGCGGTGCCAACATTCTCCGTGGTGTCGCTGGTGCTGGTGTCATTTCCCTCTATGACCAGCTCCAGATGATTATGTTCGGTAAGAAGTTCAAATAAACAACATGAGTAGATGAAGCTGGGCGGCTGGATTCGGCCATCCTGGCGGGATCTCAATGTTCTCTAGACCGGTTCTATTTATTAGAATGTGATGTGTCTCTGGAACGCAGCTATGTTCATAATTATGTCGTGTATACTGGCTGGCTAATAGAGGCCGTTGTATTTTGATAGTTTTGGGACCAATTGTAGAGTGAGTGAGTTGATTGATGAGGTGATTTGGTAGACCATTCCGGTCGTTCCTGCCATTCCGGAGGCCATATATTGTCGGCTTGACTGATTTTCATATGAAGTTTTCGTTTTCCTGTAAAGACTTCGGCATTCTTTCCAGCCTTCCAAAACCCATTAACATTGCCTCCGAAATTCTCCGAGCTCCTCCTTCAGCCCCTCAGTTGCCCCACCATCAGTCCTCGCTCCGCTTCAACCATCCTTCCTTCCTTCCTTTAGGCCGCTCCTCTTTACCCCTCTTACCCCTCCCCCTCCTTCCCACCCCTCCTACCCCTCCCCCTCCCCCTCCCCCTCT
>JAKTWI010000462.1:0-10111 GCA_030561065.1 Sporopachydermia cereana | reverse complement strand
AGCGGAAGCAGCGGAAGCAGTGCCAACAGATGGAAGTGAAAGCAAATCGCAAACTGACAGGAGATTCCCATTTTGGTTTTTCTCATTTTCTACAAATCCCTTCTGCCGACTTTTCTTCGACTGTTCTTTTCATCTTTTGCATACAAATGACACCGGCACTTTTCCCGTTTATTCTCCAGCAGGGAATTTCTCACAGTTGCATTTTATCCCTTCTTGTCAGTTTGCTGCCTCAACTGCTTAATTTCTTTGTTTGCAGTGGTTTGCAAGTTATCTGTATCTCCCTACAATTCTAATTCTTTACTATCTGTTATTATTCACCAATCTTTTTATTTTTTTATCTTTTGTTTTCATACATTTCCTCCTTTTTTTACTCACATATCTCTTCGTTCCATCTATTTCATCTTTAACATCTTTTCCCTCTTTTCTCTATTCCTTCCTTCCTCTTCTTGCATGTCATTCCTTCCCCAATTTGCATCCCTTCATTTCTCACTTTCGGCATTGCATTGCCAGTTTTCTAATTTCAATCCAGCAGATATTACGATTGTACCGAGCTCTCATTTCTTCACTCATATCTTTTCATACTGCTATCGTATGTGACATCTTTGCCAGGTATGAAACGGAAGAGTGGAATGCCAAAAAACTCTGCGGACTAAATGACTGGCAGAGTTGGCAGAGTCCGATGTCGGAACGGAAGAGCGGAAGGAACGGAATGAGCGGAACGAACAAACGGCGGAATAAACGGCGAAACAAAAGGCGGCCGACAGCGGGACAGAAAGCGGAACGGCGGAACGGCTGAAAGGCTTGAAGGAATTGGCCTCAATGCCACTTTCATGTGATCTCCAATCCTCCATACACAAACCTCAGAAGTTCGGAAGCTGAGCACCCGCTGAGAGGGTTACGGCTTCATTTGGTCCTTTTGGCATATTTGATGATTATGGCGACAAGGTGCATTTGTTGCACTTTCATGAAACATCTGGGGATATTTGCATGTGGCTGGGAGAATTGATGGAAGGGAGATGGGAAAGGGAAGTAGGAGAGAATATTAGGTGGGTTATGGGGGGCTATAGTAACTATAGAAATTTGGGTGAGCAGAATTAGAAGCCCAATGTAGCAAATTTCTGGTGAAAATACAGCTGGAAAGGAGAAACTTTGGATGGTTTCTCAGATGAAAAATGAGAGATGCCTGGCGATGAGGTCCTCGGGCTTTCCTAAACGGGGAGTTGAATGCGGTTAATTAGAGTTTAGGCTGTTGTGATGCAGAGAGTGCATAATGGTGCAGATTTAGTGCATATGGATGCAGGAAGTGTACATCCACATGCCATTTTGGGAGTGATTCGTAGAGGAGATACGGCACAACCACGGCAGTCGAAAGATAACCCGTAGATTAACATACTAATGGGGAATAGACTATGCCGTCAAAAACTAAAAAAAAAGTAGCCAGAAGCTCTCTGATACCAACCATCTACCACAGCATTCACTCCAAATCTTTCCTTCTTACCATGGATTTACTCGTCCCCCAATTTTTCCCCTCTTTTGATCTCCTGTCATGCCCCCAACGCTGGCACTCCCAATTGGGAATTAAGCTCTTTCCCTAAGCGGTTCCTCAAACTTTAACCGGCTGGGGGTTCCTATTAGGGAAAAGCTGCACATCTCTCATAGCAGCATTATCTTTTTCATCGCCATTACTCTGGGAGCTATAAACGTACCAGATAGCCATAAGATCGGTATAAATGCAGTCGGATCTCATCAAAGAAGGTCTCGGCTAAAGAGGATTAACGGGTTGCCTCTCAGACATCAAAGCTGCCTCGCCATACTGATGATCCTCAAGCATTTTCGAAGGAGACTTCGGAGAAATCAGCAATAGAGAGATAGAGGAAGATAGAACCACCGGCTGAGGATACCTGCCTATCGCCTTTTTGGACTCTTATCCGTTAATCTACTACCTGAAAAAGTGAAACCAAACACTTCATTTCTCACCCGCTCAACCCAACCCCAAAACCAAACATACCCCACCTCTCCCTATGAGCCAATCAGATCGGAAACCGCCGGCCGGAGTTCGGGCCATCGGCTTTGACGAGTACAAACGGGCCAGCAACGCGCTAGCCGAGGCCTTTTCTACCGACAACTCCTCTTTGTACCTTGTCGACTGTGACGGAAGAACTTCCGAAGAAGCCGAGGCTCTGGACCGAGATCTGTTTGACTATGTTGTTTATGCCCATCTGCTCAACGGGCTTGTGTTGGTGGCAGGCGACTTTGAGGCAGTGAGCTGCTGGATGCCGCCGGGAAAGAATATGGACGACTGGTGGACGATACTCCGCAGCGGCATGTGGCGGCTTTATTTCAAATACGGAGCCGAAGGCCGGCGGCGGTTTTTCAAAGAGTTCCTGCCGATGGTGCGGCGGGCAAAGGCACGGGTGATGGGACCGAACGACAACAACACGTGGTATCTTATATACATTGGCACGATTCCCTCGGCCCGGGGTAAGGGCTATGCCCGGAAGCTGATTGAGTATGTGACGGATATCGCAGACCAGAAGGGCCAGTACTGTTATCTGGAGTCGTCTACGAAAGAGAATGTGCCGATATACAACAGGTTTGGCTTTGTGTCTAAGGACACGATATATCTGAATGCGGACGGGGCCTATAAGTCTGGGCCGATTCCGTTTGAGCTGATGGTGCGAGAGCCGAACGCCAAAACGCATGTTCGGGCCAGCGCTAGTGGTAAATGAGGGGATAGAGGGGCTTTTGGCGTTGCATTTTATCTGTCTATTGTTTTAGAGGCTTGATGGTGATTTTTCATAGGCTCACCTCTTCTGTAGCTGGCAGTTTGATAGAATTTTATCACTTCAATTGCATATTTGCTGGCTGGGCCTCTCACATACATGCGTTTTCAGGCACAGCCCTGCAGTGTCATGTACTCCCATGCGGCTTGCTGCAATTATTGTAAAACCTTATGTACAATGCTGCATGAACATGCACCTTCATGTGGACTCCTGCACCGATTCACTGATGTTTCCTAACATCTCCTCTCAGGATTCTGTTAGGCACCTTCCCAATGCAGCATATTACTATCCGCCCTTCCGTCAATGGCTGAAAATTTTTAGCCGAGAGCAAAAAGCAAAACAAAACAAAAGACAGTAGAATCCATTATTATCATCGACAGTTGCCCATTCTTAGTATGCAATTTTCGTCCTCACCCGAATTTCCGCAGTTCTACTTTCCTTAAGAAGTACCCCTCCGCCCTCTAACATCAGGTAACCTCGGCATGGACCAGAACGACAGTTTGCTGGCCACGGCGGCCGGCCTGTCGGCAAATGTCGGCATCGGCGAAACCTGCGGCAGTTGGCTTTGCTACTGGCACGGTGTGCGGCCATATGTGTTGTTTGCGGCTGTTTTTACTTTGTGTGTGAGTTTCTTTGCCGACACGAAGGCCGTTTTGGCTGTTGTTTTCACGGAACGGGAAGGGCAGACAGCCGAAAGGAAGGACACAAAGGCGGAAGAGAAGCCGAAGGTAGTTGTGAATGACACAAAGGCGGAAGAGACGCCGAAAACAACTCCGATAAGCTTGCAGACCCCCGCCGAGACCCCCGCCGCGGTGCACAAAAAGCCCCGCGAGATCCTCGCTGTTGACTTCACCACTTCTTCCCCCGCCCCCGCCAAATTACCCCGCGAACCTAAAAAGTTTACCGCAAGCTCGGTATCCAAAAAGATTGCCGCCCGTCGGAAAACGGCAACATCCTCCGCCTCCCCCACCAGCCCCGCACCCCCCGCCCCCGCTTACCCCTCCCCCGCATCTCCGATTGCCATTTTCTACTCCTCCCTCACCGGCACCTCGGAACGGTTTGCCGCCCGCCTCCAGACTCTCCTGACGGAACACCTCGGCAACCGGCCCGCCCTCCACAATATCGACTATGTGGAGGATCTCGACGAGTATTTTGTTACCCCGCCCCCGCACCTGGACAACTCGGTATACCTGTTTATGGTGCCGTCGTACGAAACGGAAAGCCCGCTGGACTTCTTTCTGGAAACCCTGCAGGAAACGTACAACGACTTCCGTATAGACGCCCGCCCGCTCCGCCGCCTCGGCGGATTTGCCGTTTTCGGCCTCGGAGACCTGGAAGGATGGCCCGATCGGGACAAATTCTGCTACCAGGCCGCACAAACAGACCGCTGGATGGCCAAACTCGGCGCCCGCCGGCTTTTCCCGCTCGGCACAACGTGTTTCAAAACCCACGGCGAACGGGTGCTGGAGCGGTGGGCTGAGATGTTTGCCGAATCGCTGCGGGACCCGTCGCAGGTGGCCGACGCGGAAGTGGAGCCGACGGAGTCGGATGAGGAGTATGCCGAGTTTGACGCCGAGCCGAGCGGGACGGATGTGGTGGACGTGGAGGATATGGGCAAGCTGGCCGCATTAGGAAAGAGGGGTGAGGGGCAAGGCGGGGTAGACGGAAGTGCCGCTTCCGCTTCGGCTTCCGGCCCGAAGCCGATGGTCAGTGCCGCTTCCCCCACCTACAAATCCCTAACCAAACAAGGCTACACTGTCGTCGGGTCTCACTCCGGCGTGAAGATCTGCCGGTGGACCAAATCGGCTTTGCGCGGCCGCGGCTCGTGCTACAAATTTGCCTTTTACGGTATCCGCTCCCATTTGTGCATGGAAACAACGCCGAGTTTGTCCTGCTCCAACAAATGTGTGTTTTGCTGGCGGCACGGCACAAACCCCGTCGGCACCTCCTGGCGGTGGCAGGTCGACCCGCCGGAGGAAATTTTGGCGGGGGCCCTGGAGGGGCACTACCGCAAAATCAAGCAAATGCGGGGTATACCCGGCATTGACGCGGCCCGCTTTGCCGAGGCTTTTACGGCAAAACACTGCGCGCTTTCCCTAGTGGGAGAACCCATTTTCTACCCGCATATTAACCGTTTTGTGGAGCTGCTGCATGAGAAACACATTTCCAGCTTTCTGGTATGCAATGCCCAGCACCCCCAGCAGCTGCGGGAACTGAAAAAGGTAACGCAGCTGTATGTGTCTATTGACGCGAGCACAAAGGAGTCTTTGCGGAAAGTGGATCGTCCGCTGTTTCGGGACTTTTGGCAGCGGCTGCAGGACTGTCTGGACATTTTGCGGACAGAGCAGCGGAAGCAGCGGACGGTGTTCCGTCTGACGCTGGTGAAGGGGTTTAACATGTCGGAAGTGGACGGATATGTGGATTTAGTGGAGCGGGGCATGCCGTGTTTTATTGAGGTGAAGGGGGCTACATTTTGTGGGTCTTCGGGAGGCAACGGCAACCCGCTGACTATGCAGAATATACCGTTTTACGAAGAGTGCAAGAAGTTTGTCGAGGCACTGAATACAAAACTGAGGGAAAGAGGGTTGGACTATGATTTGGCGGCCGAACATGCTCATTCCTGCTGTATTCTGATGGCCCAAGGGAGGTTTAGGAAGGACGGAGTTTGGTATACGCATATAGACTACGAGCGGTTTTTCCAGTTGCTGGAGTCTGGGGCGGAGTTTGGTCCCGAGGATTATTTGGCTCCGACGCCCGAATGGGCGTATTGGGGTTCCGAGGCTGCTGGGTTCAACCCGGAGGACACGAGGTTTGTTAGGAAGAAGAAGGTGGAGAAGGTGGAGAAGGTGGAGAAGGTTGAGGCATATTGATGAACCCATGATGATAAGAGTGTTAGGGGGTATGTTAGGTCATGTGTTTAGGGCGATGGGATGGTTGGTCATGAGATGGTATGACATGGAATGAAATTAGATTCATTGGCCTGAATGTTCATGCGACGATGGCGAGGAGCTAGCCGATTGTAGGTAACTAGTTTTCTGGGTATTGACCCAGCAAACTGGTAGTGTTTCGTAAGTTTTTTTCTATAGTGGCTGTTGTTATTGATGGCTCTTATGGAGTGTCTGGGCCGGCCTGTAGATGCTGCAGGCTGCTGCATGTCTGGAAAGACTCGCATTATGGGTCAGGGATGACATATAATCAAATGTCACGCTTGCCATCCATTTGTCGGACAAAATATCAACTGAATAAGCATAACAGTCTGTTATATCAAAACATACTATATGGAAGTGATTCATACTGACTCTGAGCTGTTATAATACTTGCCTACTATGTAATGTAGTTTCATTGAATATGACCCTGTCAGAAAAGTCTACAGCACAATCCAACCTTGACAGTTGCAATGTATGAGTGTGACAGATGACAGATGTGACATGAATATCAGGTTCACTATATTTGTCACCCACACCCACACTAGTGAAGTGACATTTGTCACTTCCCGATTAGGAGAACTCAATGTTAGGTACTTGCCTCAAAATAATCCGCCTTCCAAGTTTGCATCTCTCACCTAACAAATCAGCCCATCGCCTAACACATTATTTCAGCCGTTCGAGCAAACGGTCTGGCCAGTTCAAAAGCCATCGCTTTATCACCCTTTGAACCCTCAAAACTACCCGTTTTTCCTATATCAAATAACCCCAAAACCACTCAATCTTCTTATCACTATTCTTTCGAACTGCAAAGCCTTCATTGTTGCCTCCACGTGTCTCACAATGACGCCTAGTCTTTCCAGACTTGCTACTCCATTATCCCACATCAACAGGTTTCCCATATACAAACGCCGCATCGGAAGCCGCTATGCCACTATAAACTTCCACGGATTACATCACAGCTACTCTACTACAGCAATTGCAGAAAAAACTCCTACAGGAACCTCGGGAAATACCCCGGAAAAATCATCAGAAAAATCGCAAGAAATCCCTCCTAATGCCACATCGGAATCTCCTTTAGAACCCTCGGAGTCCTCCGAATCCTCAGACCCCTCGAAACCCTCTGACTACCCCTCCCCCGCATTTCCCGAAAAGGAAGACTCTCCGATGACCCGCCGGCTGTCTCAGCTAGCCGAAGACGCAGCATTCCTCTCCTCCAACCCCGACGCGGGCAGTTCCCCTGACGCCCTCTCCTTCTCTATGGAAACACCCGAAGTGGCCCGCCATCACCCCGCTCCCGCCCCCGCTTCTGACCCCTCCCCCGCCCCCGCCGAACTGGAAAACGACCTCCGAGACATGGGCCTTTCCTCTTCCGCCGAAATCCAGCGCATCATCGACAAATTCGAGCAACTCAAATTCGAAAACGACTACAAAACCCACTTGTCCGTTGCCGCACTGCCGAAATACTCGACAAAGACTGTCCGGGACACTGCCGCCGCCGCTCCCTGGACGGGCACAGAAGCGGTAGCGGACACGGCACTCCGCATGCTTATGGACAAGTACAAATCGGGTAATGCCGCCGCCACCCGCGGCCCCAAACCCACAATCACGCCTCCGAAATCGTTAACAAAACCGGACCTCCGCAAACGCATTGCCGAGGCCCGCGAAAACTCCCTCGACTACGCGCTCCGCAAACACGCTGAAAAGCCCCGCCCGGCATTTGAGGAAGACCCGAACTTCCGCGAAATGTACCGAGAGCGGCTGCTCGGCCCGCACCTGCTCGGGCCGACGTCCTTCTCCGCCACAGTAAACTCCATTCGGGACATGGCGGACCGTCGGATTGAAGAGGCCCGTCGGAACGGAGCGTTTGACAACTTGCCGAGGGGCCGGCCGATGGCATCCGACCACCATTTGAACTCTCCGTACATTGACCAGACGGAGTATTTTCTTAATAACATGCTGAAGCGGCAGGAAGTTGCCCCGCCGTGGATTGAGAAGCAGGCGAGTTTAAAAGCCGAGCTTGCCGAGTTCCGCCGGCGGCTGGCGGACGACTGGCGGAAGCGGGCCGTGCACGTGCTGCTGGAGCGGGGTAGCGGGGAAGGCAAAGCGGGGCAGCTGAAACTGGCGGGGTACTATGCCGCTAACGAGAAGGCGGGGCGGGACCCGCGGCTCCGAGATCCGGATTGGGAAGCCGAGAAGCGGAAGTACCTGGAACTGGCTGCACGGAAGCTGAACGATTCGATCCGCGGGTATAACTTACAGGCGCCGGCACCGGCGCAATGGCCGTATTTGTCTGTGGATGAGGAGCTGCGGCGGGCGTATGCCGAGGTCGGGCCGGAACTTCCCGAAGCGGTAGAAGTTTATTTGAACGGGCCGAAGGCTGTGGAGCTGCCGGAGGGGCCGGCATGGGTGTACGAACCGGCGGAGCTGAGAACGGAAAGTGCGGAGAAGATGTACGGACTGAAGGATTTGGTGCGGGATATTTTCAGGCGGGGTAGCGGGAAAGAGGGGAAGGCGAAGGAGGGGTAAGGTGGGGTAAAGTGGGGTAAGGAGGGGGTAGGTGGGGTAAGGTGGGGTAAGGTGGGGCAATGCAGAGAGGGACGGATTTCAAATGACTAACAGAGAAAAGGAAAAGAGACATGCAAAACTTGAGAAACTAATCGCTCGGAAAGGTGGGGAGATGAAGAAAAGTATGATTTCAGGGACATCATTGGTACTGGAATTATAAGCTATAATTAAGCACAAAAAGGAACAAAAACACGATAGAATCTGCATTGGGAACAAAAAAGGGACGGAAAGGGATTCGGGATTCACCTCGGCATAAAAAAAAGGGGAAGACTTTGGGAGCAATGAACATTGGGACAGAAGTTCTAAGAGTGTCTATTAGTTGGCGGATCCTCCAACCGACTTTCCAGAGTGAAACAAAAGAGGACACTTTGTGGAGTTTGAGGTGGGCAGGTTGATGGCTGGGTAGGGGGGTAGCGGGGTAGCGGGGTAGCGGGGTAGCGGGGTAACGGAACGGGGTAGCGGGGTAGCGGGGTAGCGGGGTAACGGGGCTAGGCTGAAGGGTTCATCGGGGTTCAGCGGGTTCAACGGGGTCAGCGGGGGTCGAAAGAGTCAGACAAAAGGAGTGAAGCAAATGAAATAATCTCGTCAGTTGGTGTTAAAGCGGAAACTCTCTTGCCCCTCACTTTCCTAACATTCATTACCCCGCCCCCACGTACTCCTACCCCTCATTGCCACACTTCGTCCTGTCGTATGGGGAAGAGGGGCAGGAGATGGCATCTGTCTTTTTATGCCTCCGCTAAGCCTCCTCCAGCTCCAACATTCGTTATCCCTTTTTCAGCCCGAGATGGCGGAATTTTCCATGAAATATCCGTCTTTTGTCATTTCCCGCATGCTCGTCTCGGCATTCGGGGTGGCGCGAACACAGGCCGTGTCACAACATGTGGTCATATGTCACGGCGTGACAAATGGCACGTCACGGAACAGATGGGAGCCATAACAATATACACAATCTGCATACAACACAATATAGATATGTATACACGGAGTTGGTGAATATAAAACAGCATAATTGGAGATATTGCCTCTCGTATTCGGCATATCACTTTTATCTCTCTAATCCATTTCTCCTCAACCCATCTCAAGACATTCAGTATTTCACATCTCAATGTGCCATGTCACACTATCTACTCTCTCTATGTTCTCCGCAATGGCCTTATCATCTCCGGCTTGGAAAACCAATAAGATGTGATACCTACCCTCACTGCTCAGCCTCCTCTTAGCAACATGCCTCAAGGATTATGTGACAGTTGTAGTAGCCAACCAGTCAAAAATAACTCACTTCTCTCCTTCCCTTTCCTTACCTCTCTTTTCACGTATCCTCTCCGCTACAACAACCTTCTTGTCTCTCGCACCCCCCCCCCAATTCATGTCCCAAATCCCATCCTCCCTTTACCCCCGTCTCATCTCCCATCCCCCCAAAACAGCCCGACACGCGCTTCCCTCTCCGCGGCTCAACATCCGCCCTGTCTTTCCGTCCTTCCGTCATTCCTTCCGCATTTCTACCCCGCTTTTCAAACTTCCCTTTTCGTCCAGCTGAGCCCCGCTATCTCTGCCAGATGTCCCACAAACCAAAGACAGACCCCTCCACCCCACTTTTGCCACTATGAAGATTGCATTCATCCATCCCGATCTCGGCATCGGTAAGTTCTGACGGCTGGCTAAACCTTTCCCCGCTATCCCAGTCTTACCCCTCTTTATCCCTCCTTGTTGTACGGAGGTGCACCCCCCCTTCCCCCCCATCTCTACCCCTCTAAACCACAGCCTTTTCTCCCCATCCTCCCGTGCTTCCACTCCTACCCCACTTTGCCTTACCTACCCCACCTCAACAACTCCCCG
>JAKTWI010000461.1:0-18997 GCA_030561065.1 Sporopachydermia cereana | reverse complement strand
CTTATTGTATATTTTACATAGTTGGTGCTTCTTATATCAATTCACCCCTACACATTGTTGTAGTATACTTTTACATGACAGGTTTGTATATGCATGGTGTGCATGTAGCCACATGCCGTTACATCCCCTGTCGATTTCTTACACCTCCTCCATAGACATCGGATCTCACTTCGTTTCTTTCACTTCCGGATTGAGACTTTATCTGTACCCCAACATCGCGTCTCCTCCCATTGCACACCATGTCATTCAAACTGTTTATCAACATATCTGGAAGCTGCTTACAAGAGCTATAGTGCCCGAAGTGGGCCCCGAATTGTATTATAGATATAAAGGAAACGGTTTATTTCGTGAGAAGTGAAAGTCCTCTCATCCGCCTTTTGCTTTACTTTTTACAAAAGCCCCGCGTATCACGCCTCCTCGCCCGTCTTCCCCACACCATGGAAACGTCTCTTGAAAGACTCCAAACCCTCACAGACAACATATACCGGCTGCTGGCAAAGCTGGAGCAGCCGACCCCCGAAATATGGACACAATCGGCTATTCGGGCACAGCGAGAGTCCATAACTCCGGAAGTGAAGCAACTGCTATCCGAAGCCGAAGCCGCACTGGCTACCGCCCAATGGGAGCTGGACGATATGATTGACGGCTATGCTCTGACAAAAGAGGAGAAGATATCTCAAATGGTGGCCATTGACGAATGGACGGGGTTGGTGTCGGGATTGCGGGTTCTGTTCCGACAGGCTCAGCTGAAGTCTCATCTTATGGAAGAAACAGCCAGCAGGAATGAGCGACTGGCGATGTACAGCGATCCGTTGGCAGAAACTGAAGATACAGAAGCAACAAACACAGAACCGCACGCTTTATCGCTGGGGAACAAAAGCATCGACGATCAGCTGGTTGACAAATCAGAAAAGATAACCCAGTCACTGAAACGATCTCGCGCGCTTCTTCAGCTTCAGCTGACCCAATCAAACCTCAATGTCTCTGAGCTGGAGGAAAGTCAGAAGAATCTCCGGGCTTTGGGGGAAAACTACTTCAAGTTTGATACAATTGTTGCCGGCTCGACGAAACTGGTACAGCATGTGAAACAGTCGGACTCCAAAGATCGCATGATGATGCTGAGCTGTTTAGGGTTCCTGGCGCTTGTAGTGATGTGGATTATATGGAGGCGTATTCTCAGAGGACCAGTGGGACTTCTGCTCTGGACGCTGGGGAGAGTTTTCCGTTTGGTAGGATGGATTGGCAGCAAGGTGAAAGGCGCGCCAGATACAATTGAAAGCCCTCTGGCGTCTCTAGGGGTCTCATCAGAACTGAGTCACATGTCAAAGTCTACTCAGCTATTGAGCATTTCTCTTGTTCAGAGTTCCTCTGATTCTGCAGAAACGCTGGTGGAAAACACGATATCGTCAATCTATGAGACATTGGTGGATTCTACCGCCAGCAGCGGATCGTCTGCTGTTGCCCAGATTGCCTCAGCGGCAAACTCCACATTGGCATCCATTCACGATGAGCTTTGAACTCATTTCAACCCCACATTACAGAATCTTTATTTACCCCCTCCGTTCCACAGACACCCAGGATGATGTAACGACGCACCTCCTATCACGTATAACTGAAAAGCACACTATGCATTATGAATCAACCTATAGAACCCCTCAGTACCAGTCAATGGCATCGGGAAAAGAAACAACTGGGCTTTCAACTGGGCTTCCAACAAATAAGCAAGCCCGATGAGATCTGGAATACAGTATGGAAACAAAAACCTATCCGGCAATCAAAAAACACGTCTTTCCAACCCCCAAACACTCCCCTCGATCCTTAAGAAACCCCCTAAGCCTCTTCCGCGTCTCTGGCCTTTTCGCTCATAGGAGACTGAACAGCTCCACCTCTTCTCCCCTTCACCTTCCAGAAAACCCAAGCCAAAACAGACAGTATCATCATCACACCAATAGTCACGCCAGCGCCAATCCCACCCGCATCAGCCAAAGACAAGCCGCTATCGCTACAGCTGGCTTTGCTGCTCACAGCAACTTCCTTCCCAGAAGCCAAAGCCTCCAAATCTACGCCATCCTCTTCCAACTGCGATCCATAGAGATAAGCAGGAGAATAGGCAGCACAGAACTTCACCTCGTCCCAAGCCCCGCACTGCTGGCACCAATCAGCCACAGAGGAAATGGCGATTTTGCCCGTCTCCTCTACAAATGTGTCCCAGGGGATGACCTCCTCGGATTGGCCAAACAGCGGATAGGCCACCAACGGAGCATCGGCAGCACTCCCGTTGCGGAAGGAGAACCGGACATATGTTGTGTTATCGTCGGACACATCCGTTCTGGTCAAAAGCTCCCAAACCAGAGTAGAGCCGTAGTCCGGAAGACCGGTGAAGTTGTCCGAGACCTGGGGCAGCCCGACAAGACCAAACAGCTGCATCATTGTGTCGTAGGAGCCGGTGAAATGAGTGAGGAACGGCAGGCCTTCCGTCCTTGTGGTGTTGAGTTTGTTGACTATAGCAGCAGCCAGAGTTTTGCCTCCGATGGATCTGTCGCTGGTGGGGTTGGCCACATCAAAGTTGATGTTGAAGCTGTAGTTGTCGGCAAGATATCTCAGTTTGTAGACAGTCTCGGCGTCGTACAGCTCGGCAGCAGAGGAGTTGTGGATAGTCTGGTAGTTGACATAATCGAAAATCTCATATGCCTGGCCAAAGTTGAGGTCCGAGTCAGTAAACTGGGACTCGGGAAGGACATCCCGCAGAGACTGGTAGAACTCCAGAGTGGATTCGTTCATGGCTTTGAACTCGTCCGACTGGAGATACGTGGCCTGGGCAGCTGCAAGCGCAGGACAATCCATGTCTCCTTTTATCCAAATATGGTCCTCAGTGTACCGGAAACGGGTGCCAATGAACACATACTGGTAGCCATTGAGAGGCGCCACGGCATACGAGTTGTTTGCCAAAGCAGCGCCAGTGACGTCCTGAACAGAAACCTCAGTGGACTGAGTGGTAAATCCTGTATCCTCAATAGGAGGGTAGAATCCTTGCAAGAAGGCAATTTGGGAGATGTGCACAACAGTCGAGCTGGAAGGGTTTTCAGCAACCAGCTGGCCATACACATATATGTCGCTCATATCCTTCAGGGCATTCTCGTCAGAGGCTTCCAGATAGCGTTTTCTGTAGAATTGGCCCACATTGAACAGCTGCTGAGCGCCCAAGGGAGTGAGGACATTAGTGGGCTTCACTTCTCGGTCTCCGTGTCTGCCGAAGATCATGGAGCCGACGACCTGGTAGTCGGCGGCCATAGCCGACCCGAGACTGGCGGCAACGGCAGTCAAAGCGGTCAAAGAGAGATGCATTTTGGCTGCTTGTTGAGATAAGAGCTCAATTGTCTTGTCAGGTGGAGATACGATAATGCTGGCCGCTTTTGCTATTGGATATCTCAGTTGGAGTGAGCAATTGGAGTGAGCAACTGGGAGTTGGAGCAGACAGGCAAACAGTAGCAGGAAGTGAAGCAGAAGGTAAACATAGAACAATGCCTGTGATGAGAAGCAGAGAGAACAGAAGATACCATCAGCTTTGCTTCTCAATTATCAGCTGGGGACCTTCTCGCACGGAAGCTTAATTTGAGATACCATGCATAAGGCCGCATATAAAGGTAAACTTTAGGCAGCATTTGCCCAACATGGAAATGAACTACGCTTTCTGGAGATAAAGTTTGGGTAGTTCACACTAAAGAAACAGCTAGCCTCAGGAGAAATAGCATGATGATAGTACATTCAATCAACAGGGAGGTACTATTCTGAGCCTAAAGGGTACAGCATGGAGGTGCTTGACAACAATTGCAAATTTTTGTATTGTCGTTCGTTCCGTCTTGCATGATTCCCCTGTTCCCGCATATGGGCCAACATATCTGCATGTTGCACTGGCCCGAAACGGGTCAGTTTGCCTTAGTTCGCTTTTCCCCGAAAGTTTATTGGCAAGCAGACAAACTGTAACTCTAGTGGGGTCGGCGGAGTGGTTCAGCAACCATCTGAAGGCTGATGGAAGTGTTATTGAAGATGGAAGCCATATGAAAATAGAGAGTCAGAAGTATTTGTTTGAGTTCATTGCGAAGATGCTGTGATTTCATTTGGGTAGCTGCAACTCTGATTTGTGGATTGTTTGGCTTGTGCGGGAAGTTCAGAGAGTGACAATCGGAGATGTGATGCCTCATGTAATGTGATGAAGCGGGAAGGGTTTGAAAGAACTGTCGATTTCTCGTAACGAGTATGTGCTGTTGTGGTATCACTGCTATTTAGTATGTGGCTTTGTATCTGTGGCTTTGTATCTGTTGAGAACCACCGTAAAGAGATACAGCAAAAGACTGTCTTCATTGCCCAGAAACACTACAAGCACATCGATAAGCCCAGTTGATATCTCCCTTTTGTTTCCGAATTCGATGCCAGTTTTAGTAGAGTTTCTTCAAAGAAGAACTTTGCTAAAGCGTAACATCTCTGGGAACAAACGTGAGCTCCTGATGGTGCAGGACGCCAGACTTCTAAGCAATCTCAGTTAAACCCACTTTCCGGAATCCCGACAGACATGAACCGCGGGTACCATCATTCCGCTTGGAGCATGACCTCTGCATCCCGTGTAACTTTGTATCCAATGTCCGATCTCCACCAAAACACTGAACCCACGGCCTGGTTGGACCCAAACATTTACTTCGCCAAATTCACATGCAGAGGAGCTACTCGTTGTTTCCGTGACAGCCCAACCCTGGGCCTGGGAACTTTTGCTGGTTGGCCTTGTAGAGGTTTGATGGGAATAATACTTGGTCTTATTGGTTTCAACAGGCCTTTTGAGCGCAAGGTTTCCACGGGCCCAGCCGGGCGCTCAGATTCTGTTCTTTCCGTGACATTACTCATATGTGTCTTTGGAGGAACAGCGGGTCTGACATCCTCACTAATCGACTCCCTTGGCTTTTCTTCCTCCGATTCTGCCACACAGTCAACAGAGAGAATCACAAGCTCCTCTTCTTCATCCGAAGTAGCAATCTCACTTATAGACGCGTCCCATAGTCGGCTTGTATCGTCTGATTGTGACTTGTGACCATCAAGCAATGAATCACTCCCTGATTCCCCATCCAGAGTAGACAAACTGCTTGTGCTTTCATCAGATTTCTGTGTATTTGCAACGCTTGAAGATCCTGTCAGAGTAAGGGAGCCTACTGGCTCAGCCATAACAACGTCATCCTCATCCGTGTCTTCCACTTCCTCTTCGCACGGAACCTTCGGCAAAGTATACCCCACAGCTGGCTTCAGATTCACTTCCGCAACATCGCCAAGCCCCAGCTGATCAATCAGACTGAGTATACCCGTCTGGCTTACAGATTGAGAGCCTTGGGTTGTGTTGTTCCCATCTTCCATGTCATATCTCGCACCACATTCTACTACGGCTGAGGGGTGTAGTTGCTAGAGCCGCAATTATCACCAAATACTGACAGTCTGCCTCCGAAGACTGCAAATTACGTTACTAGAGGATAGATAGTACTATGGGAAGTATCCCAGGTATTTTGCCTGAGGTAAACATAAGCAAACACATCAACCAACATTTACTTTCGGACCGCGTCACCTCTGATCACGTAATCCAAAACCTTTTCACGTTTGTGCAGCCCACAAACACGAGTTTTGGCATATTCACGTGATTTACACGTGACGCGGTACTTTTTGGCGTCGCCCGACACGGTCCTCGAGAAGTATTTCTCAGAGTGTTTAGCAATTGACAGTAATCTTCCTGCTCTCTTGCCCACCTTTCAGTGATTTCCCCTCCTCGAGAATGGAAGTGTTGACAGTCAGTATGTGCCTCGATGAGCTGAGGATGCATTTCGTAGAAAAGTCGGAGTTCGGGTGCGAGAGTGAAAAGCTACCAGGTTTGGACTTGCTGAGCGTGGGAAAGAGTCAATAGACGAAATATTGATTGCAGCGGTGAAATATGCGGCGAGAGCGGCGACGAGTGTGGGTTCCAGAGATTCATACAAACACAGCAGACAGACCAGGAGATAAATCCGAAGAGTCGCTTGGTCGACAGGGTCGCGCCATCAAAACGCACCCTCCTGATTAGGTCTTTGGGTATCTTACCTCCCACCTCCCTACAAGATTGTGATGATCTTAAAGCCCAACGCAACCATCCGTGGTTCGATACTGTGTCTCTGAACGAGATTAAAGGGTTAGAACCGTTTCTGAGGGTCGCGCTCGGGTCTCATTTCGGACCCGAAAGCGTCTTCTTTTGGTAACTCCTCACAAGAAGCCCGCTGCTACTCAGATATTAGGGGTATCTCTAATCCAGACCTGCGGGGAAGCTCCAAAGTGCGTCTTGGTTAGTACTCCAGGTCGCGTTCAGACTCAGAGTGCAGATATCATGATACAAAAGAAGTGCAGACGCAAAGCCTCTGCCTTAAATACCTACATGATCTGTCGTACTCCGGCCCGGTCTGAACATCTTGTCATGAGATACTGCAAACTATGATTCTGAGTGCGGCTGCTAGGCTTCTTGGTCTCCAGGAGACACGGTAGGGCTCGAAACCAATCCCTTTGCCCCTTTCCTTGGACGTGACCCAAATGGCGCGATATCATTGGTCAGGGGCTCTGGAGATTGGATCCCCCGGGCTTTTTCCGATCTGCATTTTTCCCCATTGAGCGTCTTACCATTGACGCAAAAGAAATAAGCATTTACTGGTTTGTTGTTGACAACAAAATGAATCATCAACCCCGTATAACTCGCTCGTCACTCAAACTGCAGAAAACGCCGCTTTTCTCTCCCACCAGAAGCAGAGTCTGCCTGTTGATTATCACTCTATCGGCATTGTGGTCTTGACACATTCCACATCTACTGACGGATACCCTGATTGCGGGGATATCAATAATAGTCACCAATTGTGACTGTTATGTCTGAAGTAGACAGTTGGAAGTCTTGAGGGGGTCACAGTGCTCGTTCCCCGGAATCTGCCTTGAAGCGAACCCACATACTGATTGCTTCCTTCTCCTTTTCTTTTCAAGATATGTATACTTTTGCCTGCCAGACGGCCTTCGCATATTCAAGGAGACTATCATTGCATAGAAACGATTACTAACAGGATGGCTGGTCTCAACAGACACCATCAACAACACCATTGCTCCATCCCTGAACTATTGTTAGAGCAAGCAACTTGGAAGAAGCTGGAAAGAGTTCGAAGAGTTTCAAATCACATACCACTGAACCGAAAACGAGCAACACCAAAATATACCCCACACCTACAGTCACAGTGCCATACACATATCTGTCACGAACTACAAACAGTTAGTATCCATCAAATAATACCCTCAGCAAACTCAGCAAACTCAGCCCAATCACATACCTTTCAGTCCGGTCAACTCGTTGATAAAAGTGGAGATTGTGGACAGCGTACTGCAAAAGCCTATACTGAGGCCTTCCATCACTTCACATTTGAGCCTTCCAGTGACTATTCGGTCACCTGACTTGGTTTTCCCTCTTTGCAGTACCATCAAGACTGCCAAAATGCTGACGGCTATGAAGTTGGCGGCAAAAGTGCCGACAGGAAATCTCGGATTCCGCCGATTGAGAAAAGAGAGCCAGTATCGCAGAAAGACTCCAAAAGGTGCGAAGACACCATACAAAGCCCACCGTCTTTCTGTTTCGACAGTCACAGACACCACCAAAACAGCAATCCACAGCACCAGCCCAAAGCATGCCAGCACATTCTCCAAAAAGTAATACGTCCGAAGACTCAAGGAAAGGGAATCACCTTTAGCAGATACCAAACCGGCCAACTCGCGGCCGTAGTGGAATGAGCCAAAGGCAACGAAAAACTGGATAAACAAAACAGACAGGAAGCTCATAATACCATAAGCGCCATTGGGGAACCTGTCCAACCTACTGTTGCCCGTCATATCGGCAGAATAGAGAAACATGTCTTCCATCCAGGCTGAAAAAGACGTGACAGTACCACACCACCCAGTACAAGTGCCAATGTACAGAGGGATTTCAGCCTTCTTTGCAAACTTTGCCTTCTCGCTCTCCAGAAGCTGCCTGTATAGAACCTGCTCATTGACGAAAAAGCCCATACATAAACATCCAGCCATAGTAGTCCATATAAGACCTCCCAGATAGTTGGCCGAGAAACCAGTCAACTCAATCAGCGCTTCTCTTCCAATGGCACCAGCAATGCCAAAGAACGCAAGCACTAAATACAGGCGGATGGTCTGGAGCATTTTGGCTCGCTTTACAGTAATCTTTGTATCATCCATTCTGTATGCGGTGAGCTTAGATTGCTTAGGCTCTTTTGGCTATTATTACCCTTCTCTACTGCCAAAGGTGTTGTATGGGTTATATCTGCAGCATTTCCCAAGAATAAGGCAGACTCTTGAAGTATGGGCGACTCTGGATAAAGTAAACAGCTGTTTGACTCTTAAGCCTTTTCAGCTCCCTCGATAGTTTATTGATAGTTTCCCTGCTTCCTTCAGGTCATCAATCATCCGCCACCAACGCTTCATCAACACAAACGACGTGTCATTATGAGAGAGACTCCCTTTTCCGTGAGCAGGAAGCCCAAAAACCGAAGGCCACATTCAGCTAATAAACATCAACAAAAAGCCTAAAGGTGACTCAAACGGCATATCCAATTACGCTCTAATTTCATTTGGTTTCGGAGATATCACCGTTTCTTCCAGGCCTAATAAACATTGAGGCGATGACAGCTGTTTCCCGATTGGGATGTTGAATGCATGTTAGATGCTTGTTAGACGCATAATTGACGCATGGGCGATGCCGAGCGACAAATGAGAATTGAGTGAAATATAAGAGATTGTAAGATATCCAGACACTTTTTGAGAGAGGAGCTGGTTGTGTACCAAGTAGTGGAGCTTTTTAAGGCAGGTATTTAACGGTATCCTTATAGATCTTGCCTTTTCTTGCTAGACATTAACGCTCATACCAAAAGAGTTAAGAGGGCTCTGCATAAAGATGTGGGTTACTGCGGGAAATGCAGCTGCTGACATACAGGGTTATCTGGAGGCGTTGACTTGGTGAGAAGTTGAGGCCTTATGAGGGCACATAAATAATGGAAAGAGTTTATCAAATCATGGCTTTGTTTGCATGGTATCTCTACAAAAAAAAGACAACAGTCTGCTTCAACTGTCACATCAGTGCTCTTTCTTGATCAGTTTCTCGTACATGCGTTAGGTTTATGCACTTTACTGTATAGTCTATGCAGAAGAAAGCTTACTGAACCGTCAAATGAGTACCCCTACTCATGTGTGACATTACCTTGTTATTGTTTGGGCACCTCTAGCTCTAACTCAAGAGACCAGTAGACTACAAAGTTCAATACTGTTTTGGAGTGTTCTTCTCATAAGCTATAGTAAGTGTTTCTCTACCAAACACAGACTATTCACAGCCCCCTCACAATGTCATGCACTCTATATGCACCCTCCTGCACCTCTTCCCAAACAGGAACTCAGCGCCCGTTTCCTCTTCAGTCACTTCGATCGAAAATCATGAGATGAGAAGGAATGACACCGAAGAGTGACAACCAGTGACGACCTGAGGCCATATGATGCATTGAGTTGTTCGTCGTTGGAATTCTCTGACTGACTGAATGGACGCTCACGCTGCGAATCATCAGCATACTGCAGGGACTGCGTATAAACGTTCAAGAGATTGTATCTCGGCTCTCTGACTTTTCATACTCACTCACACTTAATGACTGAGAGTCAAGACTGAGCTATTTACCAATCGGATAAAGAAGTCTATGACTTTTATCAAAAACCCACACTTACTGAAACTTACAAGCAGACCTCAACTATCCCACATAACCACATACACACTCAGGAGAAGAAACCACTCACATACACTGAAAATGGACTACACAGCTCAGAAACATCCCGAGAACGGAGCTGCTTCTCATGTGCCTGAGAAGCCAAAAGACGCTCTTATCTGTAAGTGGGACGTGAGGAGTACGCGTTTGTAACTCTGCTGTCACTCGGCTTTGATATGACTTGCCGTCTCTTTGTTGTTGTGCCAGCCATACTAACATCCTCTCAGTCGCTCCTCAGACGGAACAATACTACAAATCGGCAATCGACATCTCCGATCTGGACTCTGATCCCATCGTCCAGTTCAAGAAATGGTACGATGACGCCGTAGCCACAGAAAAGCTTGCCGAGGCCACTACCCTCTCCACAGCCTCTCTACCCTCGGGAAGAGTGTCTGCCCGAGTTGTGCTGTTCAAAGAACTGGACAAGAAAGGGTTTGTTGTGTTTTCAAATTGGGGCACATCCAGAAAGAGCAAAGACATCCGCTCCAACCCGTTTGCCTCTCTGACATTCTTCTGGAAGGGTTTGGAAAGACAGGTGAGAGTAGAAGGACCGACAGAGTTTCTGTCTCGCGAAGAGTCCCAAATATACTTCAATACCAGACCTAGGGGATCGAGAATAGGCGCGTGGGCCAGTCCCCAGTCGTCCAAATTGAGCAGCAGAGAGGAGCTGGAGGCTCTGTATGCCGCCAAGGAGAAGGAGTTTGAAGGAGTGGAAGATATCCCGTGTCCTCCTTTCTGGGGCGGGTTGCGGATTATTCCTGATTACATTGAGTTCTGGCAGGGCCGCCCGAGCCGATTGCATGACAGAATTGTGTTTGAAAGGGATGACGTGACGAAGAGCGACTGGACTGTGTCCAGGATTGCATCTTAGAGGGAGAAGTGGTGATTAGATGGTAGGAAATACGGAAAGTGAGTGACTTGGTAATTAGGGCGGGTAAGGCATCTGGTGAGGGTAGTGTCTGGTTTGACTCTAGAATTTCCACTGAAACCTCCAGAAGAGTACCCGTCGATTAGTTGAGACAGTATAGATGATCAAGATAACATAGATGCTGCTTGAGATATGTAGCCATGACTCATAATGATAATGTCATCTCTCTGACCCATCTGATTGCTGTGACATGTATGGGTTTAGAATATGAACCAGATGAAGTGATAAGCCCTCTGCTATTCCTAGTATCAGTTAGCTATCAGTCACCTATCAGTTATCTATCAGTTAGCTATCAGTTAAGTATCATTTAGCTACCAACCATTGATCACATAGCTTTCATCCAGCTACCGCCAGCTTCTGCCTTATTATCTCCAACTGCTGTTTCACCCCATTCCCCCAGCTTTCGTCGATTTGACTCATGAAAACATCCAGCGCCGTGTCAACTATACATGTGTAGATATCCGCCAGTAATACCACCGGCTCTGGCCTTGGGGTTTTAGTCAAAAGAATACCAGTGACATACGCCAGGTATCCAATAATATGTCCTGTCACTGCGCCATTCGTTTGCTGTGGTCCGTGTTGGCTGCTGTCAACGTCCATATTTGGTTCAGAAGTGCCTTTTTGTTGAGGCTCCAAAGCGTCATTAGAGCCAGAATTATCCTGAGCCACTTTGGCTGCCTCCGCGATGTTGACATCATCAAGAAGTTGCAGATATCTCTTGCAATTATCAAATGTGCTGAAGTACTGCATTCGCAGAGTATTTTCCTCCATCAACAGAACCAGCAAGCCAAGCACAAACAAAAGATTACTCTCCTGAATCTGCTTGCAAACCTCAGATTCCTCATCACCCCTCTCCCGGCTTTCCAGTCTCACCACCCTGGCGATATCCAAGTGAATGGCATAGTTCAAAAGCAGATCGAACGCATCAGGAGTATATACAGCATGGAACAGTTTTTCCTGCTGTTCGTCAATGCTCGTTGTGTCATTTAGCTTCGATGCAATAATCACACAGAGGCGTATAAAACTGCCAACGCCGTTTTCATACTCCATGGGGAGTTGAGGAAAGGGAGTTAAATCCTTCCGGAAGAACATTCTCCAGCAACTTTGTATACAGGTTGCCAATAACTGAGGAGCATCCATAGCCAGCTGTTCAGTGTGGTTTTCCAGAGTATAGCAACTCATTCGAGCGATCTGCAGCTCAAATGCATTTTCAGCCAGGTTTGTCTCTTCCTCTGCCAGCTCAGTCAGAATATCACACAGTCTGGGTGTAAAGGTTGAAACAAAATTGGAGGTGCCACTCAAATGGGAAGCTTTAGACTCCATTAGTGACAGGATTGTCACACCAAAATAGCCACTAGAGAAGGGATATTTGTCCTTCGGATCTGTAACTGCAGTATGCTCATTTCCCGTTTTAGACTCTGAATTTCTATCCTTTTCCTCCGCCCATTGACGTAACTTCGCTACCAGCTCAGTAAACGACTGCATAGCCACTTTTGAGGGCCGCGACTTGAATCTGAAACGAGAGACAAAGCTCAAAATCTCCTCCGTCTGCTGCAAAAGACACTCAAGAATAGTGCGAAACTGCTCCCGCGCGCATACACTCTCAATAGCCATTGACGAACTACTTTCCAGCAAACGAGAGAAGAAAAATCCAGCAGAGAAAAGCACAATGGGATCGGGAATTGAGTCCGCAATAGCCTCATAGACAAATTCGTCTAAATGATACCCGCTCATTTGGCTAATAAACCTGTCCTCAATAGCTCTAGTCGCCAATTCAATCAGACACGATCTGCGCTCGGATAAACTACCTTTCAGCCCATCCAGAATATATGCAAGCTCGTTTGCAAAACGAATATGCTGTCCAGACTCCCGCAGTTCGGTTATCGTCTGCAGAGTATCACTCTCTTCAGAGGAGTCACTAATGTCTTTAGGAACTCTCACAATATCTCCATCAAGACCGTTTTCCATTTCTGGCTCTTCTTCATCGGCTATTTCGAACCCCAAATCGTCCTGAGCAGTTCGGTAGGATCTCACGGCTCCATATGTCCGTTTGGGTGTACTCAAAGGACGTCTTGTCTTTAAGGAATTGCTGGTACCCTCTGTAGTCTCTGATCCCTCCCTACTATATGGCACGCTTTCCGTATCGGATGATGATAAAGACACGTTGCCAATTTCAGTCACACCAGAGGCCATCGGATTTGGCTCAATGTAGACTCTTATCTTATCCGTCTCGGTGTTTACTATTAGCGCTTCTTCAAGTTGTGATGAGCTATCTTCGTTAGTCCCTGGAGACACCTCCTGAAACGTCATTTCAATCTCTGAGCCTGACTTTTTCTGCATAGTAGCGTGTTTTTTCAGAGTAGAAGCCTGTTCCACAGCGTCCTCCAGAAACGACCAGGCGTCCTGTTCGTCGGTCGTCGGTTTCTCAGTGGTTGGGAGAGCCTCGGCAAAAATGGCTGCAGCTTCCGACTCAGAAGTCAATGGTGGGGTTTTGAATTGGACGCATTTCGAGCCTGAGGAATGTGATGTGGAAGTTTTGGGTTGCTTGTCTGTTTTGAGAATAGGTTTAATAAATGCGGGTGTTGTTGAGGTCGTTGGTGAGAGGTGCGAGCTATTATTGGATGTTGAGTCAGAGCGGGTAGAACCCCTCTGAGCTCTCCATTGTCGTAGTTTGTCGGGTATTTTTGATGTTTCGGAGGGACTGATTCTCTCCGCATTGTCTTTCTCCTTTTGGTCATGATCTGGAGGTTTTGAGGGCTCTGAGGGTTTCAATAACTCTGAAAGTTCTGAAGGCTGTGAAGGCTCCGAATCATCGTCAATGACTATCGGCGTGCTTTTTGCAAAGAAGGAGTCAATAGTCCTGTGCTGTGGGGTTGTTGAGTTTGCTACTCTTCTCCTGACTTGCGCGTCGGTTCTGCGAGCCTTGCGCGGCACGCTGGGTGTCGCAGGCATATCAAATGTTTCAAAAACATCTTCTGTGATGTCTGTTGTGTCGTCACCAACCTTCGGAGAGCGGGGGGAGCGTCCCAGCAAAGGACTTCCCAGTTGTAGTTTGCGTAGCAATGAGGACGGGGTTCCTATGGCCTTGGAACTTTCAGGAGTAGCGGCAGGCTCAGCAGTAATTGTGTCATCCCGTGACAAGTCATTGTGTTCATTCGCCAGCAGTCTGAAGCGTTTGCCATACTTTATTCTTGGAGTATGCATGGTGAGCATCGCTTGATGGTGATCATCGTGTATTATGTGGGGATAGAGATGATTGGCATTGGATGGAGGGGGAGAGGTATTCAGTTGAGGATGGGGATGGGCGTTCAATTGGCAGGCTTTAGGGCAGTTTAGTATGGAATGTCTGCGCAGGGCTGAGAGACAGAATTAGTATCAGTTACCTGCTGATAAGTCACTTTTTCTGCCTGCTGTTTCTCAGAATTGTTTACTATAAAACTACGCGTTACGTACTTTTGACAGCTGAGGGGATGCGATGAGATGCGATGTTGTTGGAAGGAGACGCGAGGTATGGGGAAAAATTATGATTGAGGTTTCATGGTTGGATGAACAACGATTCACCTAGAGAGCTGGACTCTGTCCACTTTCATACTTTCAATTTATGATAACACTTTACCTGCATCTATTGCTGTATAAATTTCTATATTTGGTGCCTTGAATCACAGCTCACCCCTACACATTGTTGCAGTATACTGTTTCATGGCAGGTTTGTATATGCATGGCATGCATAGAGGCACATGCCGTTACATTCCTGGTCGATCTTGTCAAAGATTTTAGTTTCACCAAGATGGATGTTTATTCACTACATGTAATGAATATCTCTTTCTGTAGCTATAGTAAGCTATATTAGAGAGTTAGTCACTTATATAGAAGCCAGATACAACCATATAACCACAGTGAAATGTCATTTATAAGTAGAAGTGAACGTTCATTGACAGTCCAATAAACTTTCCTTTGCATGCTTGGTGCATCATAGCGCATGAACCTTAACGGGCCTCTTACAAATTACAACATCACGTGATCTTTTCCGATTCTCTGGAAAACGGCCCAACGCGTTTGGGTCAGTTGATTGTCGTGTTCATCTCAACAAATGCGAGGAATAATTGAGTGTGAAAAGCTGCCCGGTTTGCTGATATTTCTGTTGATATTATGTTCAATCAACATTTGATGCTATGTTTGTTAGCCTCTGGAATCTCACAATACTGAAATCTACTTAGGCGGCTCAAAATTCAGCTTCTGAATTGGATCCGACGTGCGTTTGTTAGGCGTTTGATGGGCATTTGACTGTATTGAACCCCCAATTTGTTTCTGATGCCAATGACTGAGCAGAATGTACGGTGATATTGCCAACAAGCTGATAGCAAATGCCAAAAGAGCCCGAGCGCTTGACCATCTGCCGCCATACGAAGAGGAGCTTGTGAGGTCAGTTGTGCGAGAGATCAACGAGCTAGATGAAGCAGCAGCGATTGAGCAAATGAACTTTGACCAGTCTCTGAATATCCATGATAGGCAGGCCTCCTGCCGGCTGTTTATACTCCATTTGTGTATGAGAAGAAACAAGAGATGTCTGTTGGCCTATCAGAAATCTCGGGCAGATCGGATGGTGGAAATGTCCTGGGATGGTAACAACGACTTGACAGAATTTGGAGAGGCGGCGAACAACCTGAGTGTTGCTGAACAAGAGTATATGCGGCGGTACAATGACTTAGTGGCAGACTACAAGGGTCCATTCACCGACATTGATTTGTCGGGAACGTTGGAACCGCCAAAGGATGTGTTCATAGACGTCAGAGTGTTGAAAGATGCAGGGGAGATTCAAACCGAATACGGGTATGTTGTTGACGATGATGTTGTTTTCTGTGAGGCTGTGTTGATCAGTTGAGATTTCTGATGTTGAGCTAACTTCATATTATACAGGGTGTTCAACCTGACCAAAAACAGTCAGTTCTTTGTGCGGCAGTCAGATGTTCAGAGACTCATTCAACAGGGTTATTTGCAGAAACTGTGATTCGCTTCTCAGCAGGACAAGCATTGTGCCACGCAAAAAGATTGGTGAAGTTTGCAAATGTCCTAAAAGAATCAACCTTCACTGGTTTTCAGCTGCCTTACGATCCAGGTGAAGAAGCTCTCGTACACCTGAAAGTCTGATCCAAACGTCCAGTGAACCGTTACGACGATTTTCTGACTGTTGGTCTCATTTTTGACTTTGGAATCAGAGATTTTCAGCAGGCATTGAAACGCGGTGTCTGAAAGTTCGGCTTTGGACTTGATTTTTCTCCTTTTAGACGCCCTCTCCTCTTCGTTGGCCCCAAACTTGGAGCTTTGTGAGATTTCAACGGTTTGCTGCTGGCGCGCTTTCATTCTGCGGTACTTGCGAGACCACACGGCACCGTCATGCGACGTAAACCGAATGATTTCTGTTGACAGCCTCTCCCATGTCACTTTTGGCAACTTCTGGAACTGCTCCTCAAGAGAGTTGACGATCTGCTCGCAATTGCCTCTTGAAGTATATGCGTCCCTCACCGTGGCAGGCGGCTGCAGATTTCCGAGAGCAAAAGAGCCACTGTATTTGTATTCTGGATGGTAGTGCGAAAAAGACCAGGCGATAACCCACCGCTTAGTTTTCCCTTCCATTGGCAGTTGATCCACGATATAGTTGTGAATCTTGTGATAGATGAACGTCTGTTAGTGATGACTGTGAGGTTGCGATTGGTATGCATACCATCATTTGAGACATTTACTCACTTTGTTCTCAATGAGGTGTTCGACGACGGGTCTGATGGTGCTGAACTTGCCGATCATCGATGAAAACCAAGTCAGATGATTGTCGAATGTTTGTGTGTGTATGCTGTCGTCTATGAGCTCACAAATGAACTTGACTTCTCCGCCGTCTCTATGGAGCTCTGAGTCCTTTGCTTTGAGGACTGCTGCCTTGGGAGTCACTTTGGCGGCTTCCAGCTTCTGCATTTCCTCACGGCCTGTATAGAAAGGCGGGTTACACAAGGTGAAATCCACAGAGATCCTGAACCCGTCAGTAATGGTTTTATGAAGGAAAGAGCAGATTTTGTTCTCATCGCAACTTGCTGCATACCCTTTCAGATCGTTAATGTCGAATTTGTTCTCACCTTCAGTTTTCAGAATCACATGAATTCTGTTTTGCAATGAGGGATTGAGCTCAACATTGTGTTTGGCCAGTCTCACTGACTCGCTGTCGATATCCGTCCCATACATTTCCAGCTCGGCAAGCTCTGAGCATGCGATAAGAGGATATATACAAGAGTGACCAGTTCCACTGGCACGTGGCTTGTTAGCACGATAGGTTCTGGATCAGGAAGACGCCTCCAAGAGGCAGCACCTACTTCGAGCGTCATCAACATACACATCAATTCCTATTAGCTTCTCATTCCTGAGGTCATAGTGACCGTTTTCATCGAGTGGAGCATCTCTGTTATAGCATGTCTCTAACAGATGCCTCAAATAGTGAACGTAGCCTGCCCGATTGGAGACCTGGTTTTCGACCAGCAGTTTGTTAGTTTATCCATCGATCGACACTCGGAATGACTGCTTTGATTCAGTGTCGTCAGCTTGTGTAAAGAAAACAACGTACTCGAGGGCACAGCCGGTCAGGATCCAACTCAATTGACACTCCATAAAGGTCTTTCAGCGTCTCTTTGGTCAAACCAATGATGGCTTCGGGATTCTTGAAGTCTACTTGCTTCGATGACTTAAACCTGATAAAAGCTGGTTAGCAGAGTGGCTTATCAGGAGTTGACTCTTCAGTTATTCCGAAACACTCATCACATACTGCTGCCTCGGCTCTGCATGTTCATGGCCTTCCCTTTGTTGCATGACTGATACATGTTGTGCAGTCGGGTGTAGGAGCCCTGCGTGTCACTTTGCTACAAATCGTAAACAACTCTAGCTAGTCCCTTGCCAAAATATGCACCATTATGCTGCCAACAGCCAGCCTTATGATCATCTAATGGATCACCTTTGAAATAAACTCCCCGTAATGAAATAGAGTAAACAAGCGAGAGAAATGCCGATCACTTATATGCACTTCAGGTCTCAATCTCATCAATAGAGTTGCGCGATGAGGTAGCAAGTTGCAGCGCATGATTGAGGTGATTTATACCACAATCTTCAATCAAAAAGCCACTATTGAGTTTAGTTGTGAATCTTTGTTTAACGGCCAAGAATCTGCAGTACAAATCAGAACTTGTCTGACAATAATCTGGTCTTTGGCAAAGGAAACAGAAAGAGGAGCAGATCCCATAGGACGCATAATCCTGCAAGAGCTACTGTTTTAGGAAGTAAAAGCTAAGTTCCCCACCTCAGCTGCGTATTCTCGTAAACTATAATTACCGGCCGTTATTATTCCGTGTGATACGCTCATATTTGAGACCAAGCATGCAAATACACTGAAAGATGAGTTTAGGAGTGTCTCAGAGTGCTTCTATCAGTCACACCCTGTTAGACTGCTGTTCAATTTTTGGACTTTGCTCTTACAAGTCTATGACATTCTCAGTCAATTGAGTTCAGATTGTCGTAGCCTCGGCTGAGGAACGAAAGTAAATTTGTGATATTCAATACTATCATGAATAGCATTTCATAGCTTCTCACCTCTGTTAATAGTATTTGCCCAACTCTCAATAGAAATGTCAGTCTTTCCATGCCCTTATTGTCCGTCTCTCCCCAATGATCTCCTGAAAACCAACTGATAATAAAGCGGCATGTATTATTATGCATATCATGCATAAACGCAGCTCCACTGCGAGAAACATTACGTAGAACTGATTCGCATGTGAAAGCACAAGCTACATCGATTACAGCCAAAGTGAATTCAACAGATATGCAATAGGACCAGAACCTCAATATTCCACAATTTTCTATCTTCTCTTAGAACTTGAAAGCTCCTTCGTCAATCTATCCCCTTGACTTCATCAGAATCCACCATCTTCCCAACATCGGGTCTCCGCTCAAAGCTGCCCAACAGTGTCCCATTTCCAGTACCGCCAATCATTCCAAGGAGAGTCCCTAAGGGTAAAAAGGGAGATGTGATGACCTGACAATTTGATAATCTGTTGGAAATATGAGGAAATCACTTGAAAATGGCTCTTCTGAGACAATCAGGACGCCCACAAACAAAAAGCCATCAACTCTAACATTACAATTGACCCTCCGAGCAGCTCACAGCTTCCTACTGAGACAAGGCCAGAGGCAAAAG
>JAKTWI010000458.1:0-19048 GCA_030561065.1 Sporopachydermia cereana | reverse complement strand
CCAAATCTAAGATGTCTGACAAAATGTCTCCCGAATCCCCCTCCGATCTCCGTTAGATAGGGCTGATAAGATAAGGGAGATGAGAACGATATGACTGGGAAGTATGTGATGTGAATGGAACAGAAGTCGCTGCGGTCTGTCACAATATCTGCTAATTTTGTGACTCAATGAGAGATAAGCTCTCATCTGGATAAGGAAATATAGGCAGAGTGAGGTATGAGGAGAATTGACGATTGAACGACAAGTGGATGAAAGATAAACTCAACATGGACTGAAATAGAGAGATGTTTCAGCTATACGGCTAAATGCATTATTGTATGATGTGCTCAATATAGACGAGTTGGTTATTTCGATGTATGAGTTTTCATGGCCTTCTGGAAATTCATCTCACTGTTGATAGTGTCAAGGACGTCATGAGCAATATCGTCGTCCATGATGCCCTCGAGGGAGTCGTCGCTGTCTGAATCATCAGAATCACTCGCGTCACTTTCAGGTTCCCAGTGAAGGATCTTGCCGTCCAAACCACCAGTGAAAAACTGCACGTTTTCGAAACTCTGGAATTCCACAGTGCAGCTCCTAGCACTGTTGATACCTCTGGAAAGCCGGTTGATCATTTTACCTTCGCGAAGCTCATAAAAGACAATATCGCCGGTATCACTAGGGAATACAAGTATTTCGTTGCTTCTGAACCTTGCAGGCTCCTCAATCAGAGCAAAGTCCAGATGTTGCAAGTGCTTGTTTCTGACCAAAGGCCCAAAGTTGATCAGTTTGTTGACCCCGCCCTCTGGGACCAGATCCCACAGTCTAATCTTGTCGTCGTTGCCACAGGAGACAAGCGTCCTGCCGTCTTTACACCATTTTAGACCATTCACAGGACCCATGTGAGATCGCAGGCGGAACTTATCAAATCGATTGTCCGTCCTTTTCAAATCTGCTTTAAGGCTTCGACGATTGAGATACAATTCGGTTTCTGGTGGTTTGGAATCGTCCAGCCGATTCATGTCTAACAGACAGACACATGCATTTGACCGCCGAATGTCCCATAGTCTCACCGTTGAGTCAGAGCCACCAGTCGCCAGTATATTGGCATCTGTTGGTGACCAGGCTACAGCCAGTACCTTGCCGCTAAAATGGCCAGCAAGGGAATGTGTGGAGGAGCTGGTTCTGATATCCACAAGTCTCACTACTGGGTGGTCTGCTCCCGTGGCAATCAGAGAGTGACTCCCTGTAGCCGACAAATCGACATTGTAGATTTTGTTGCCCAGATCGAACGACAGAACGCTTTCCATCTCATTTGTATCCCAAATTTTAAGGGAGTTATCGAATGAGGAAGAGACAAACAGGCCATTATCATTAGGCCACCATTTGCAGCATGACACAGCAAAGTCATGTCCCTGATGTCTTGTGAGAGATTGTTAATAAGTACTTAGCTATACGACGCGTGAGACAAAAGCATATGTCACTCACCTGGAAATCGTGTTCAAGCAGTGGTATTTCCTGTCTTCGTACTCTGACTCTGCAGGCTCAAACTCCTCAAGATCCCATAGCTTTATCTTCGAGTCAGCCCCGCCGGATAGCAGGCTAGTTTCCAATCGTCAGCAACATGCACACACAAAGCAAAAACTAACCTGCCTCGTCAAACCCAACGATGACCACAACCTCCCCAACTTACTATCGGTTCTCAGCTCTTTCAATCTCCAGATAGTTCGTCGCCCCCAAATGTGCTGGAGACGGGAAGCAAACATCCTGGATTATAGTGAGCTTCTGGAACTTGTCCTCCTGGATCTGGCGACGTAATTGCCAGGAGTTCTTCGTCAGCCCCAGTAGTCTATCCAGCAGTAATCCATTCATTCAGACATAAGGTAGAGACTGCATGAGGACATAACAGTAGTTGTCTTGCCTATCTACCTCAATGTGAGCTTGTAGCCGATCAGCCGTCAGTACAATCCAACCGAATAGGTCAAGACACGTCTATATCAATCGAAACTGTCCTTCAATTTGATTTGTTTGATTTGGGACTTCTTGACATGGTTGCAATTGCTCTTATCAAACAGCAACAGAGCTTATTTCCTATCCTCCCGAAATGCAATGGTAGATGGACCCAAGACGAGACCTCATCCCTCGTACATACAATTGATTGCTGCTGGTAATTGATTTCTGCGCGGGGGAAGTAGTCTGACTGCGCTGCCACATTGGTTAACAAGGCAATAGAATCTATTTTACCAGTCCCCATCCCATTGTCAATTCTTCAATGTAGATACTCGAGAATCTCTCGCTGGTCAAATAAGGATTCAAAAGGCTCTGGAAGCTTATCCTGATTGGCCCTACTTTTGCGGCTCTTGAAGTAGATACTGCTTGCAATTATGTGGCACATCACTTGCTGCCACTGATCACAATCGCAGCTACTTGTGGTTGTTTGGTCTCTTTTGTGATGCGACATTTGTGCCAGGTCCTGTTGCCTCTTATATCACACACTGAGAAAGGCATGATGTTTCTATAATGTTTGAGAGACGACAGGCTCCCCAGCTGAGGGGTCGGAAAAAGCCCCCTCAACAAGAATTGGTAAAATATTGGACGCTTAATTGCTTGTGGCTTGAGTATTTGCTGCAGGACTGGTTCTTGTTGTTCAGTGGATGCTGGCGGAGAAAACAGGAAAGCAAGGAGCCGAATAGACAGCTGGACGGCTTTCTATCTGGAAGCCCCCTGGTGCCAGTGGCCAGCGATCTGTCTGTATGGATAGAGCGACGAAGGCTGGGTTGAAGTACCTCAAAGTGTTTAAGGATTTGTCATTGTGAGTGATAAGTGCGTTGGTTGTAATGTTCTTTACCTTCAGCTCGTGTAGAAGGTATGAATACTGACTCAACCAAGTGGTAGTAGTGCAAGTTTGCTTGATTTTCTGAGCCTTGACTGCTTGCCATTGAGGAAATAATGCCTGCTGTATTCCACAGGAATAGGACTAGTTGTGGCTGGTCTGTCGGATTGGACTCCTCTTCTAGTCGTTCGTCGTCGTCTCCAGTGAAGAGAAAATCGAAATTGCGACACTTCGGGGAGGAATGGAGTGCCAGAGCTGCTGCCGCTCGATCTGAGTTTGAGTATAGCTCTAAAGAGACCGTGGCAAGGAAACTCTCGAAAATTCTCCGCAAACAATGGTCGGCGCATCACAGAAGACCCACGGAATATAAGAACTCAGCATTGGATCCTCTAAGGCGGAGCTATGATGAAGCGATGACCGAGAGAACTGATGATCACTCGGACAGAGACATTTCGAGTGAACAACATACTGTTAATCAGCGAGAAAACCACTCAAAACTTGATCTGGATGAGCTGGAGGACTCGATCAGTGAGAGGACAATATTTCGGTCCTCCCACATCGAAGAAACTTATGATGGTAATGAGGATCGGTTTTCTTTTGATGAGGGCGAAGATTACCTGGAGCCCTCTAATGAAGAACCTGAGCGGACTTCTGGTCCTCAAGTTGCGGCGGGGACAGTGCATTCTTTGGACTCATTGACAGATCTGTTCAACAGGATGAGCTTGGATGACAGTATGGTTTCAAGGACTACAAATTCATCTACAGAAGATACAAGTATCTACAAAACATTCCACACGAGAGATGTGTCTCATTTGTACAGCTCAGAAATATCGGCTGCTCATGGAATATCTGCAGTATGTCCAGAACCTGTTGATCGAGAGCAGGCAGATAATGCCGCGGCAGTTTACAATCCCGGTAGATTTGCCAATTACTCTGATACGATTTGCAGGAAAATCAGTGGCTCTAAGGAGGTATTTTCCAGCAGCGAAATAAGTCGTTCTGTGGACTGGAGTCCGAATAGCAACTACTCGGTGACTTCTGAACGCGATCTGACCCCTCGGAGATCTCAGCTGACTTACGCTGTGGAGAAAGTACTCCAACCCGAGTCCACAATGTCAATCAACATGAAGCCGATTGCAAAAGATGACAACAGAAGGTCTCTGAACGCTGGTGACTTCTCAGTGGATCATTATCAATCACAGAGCTTTTACCGGCCACCGGAGCTCTCTGATAAGAGGGGAAAGGAGCTTGCTTACAATCACTCTCATTCCCGTTTGAGTAAGAGAGATAGTGAAACCTTGTCTATTATGAGCCCTCTTCTCTTTCAGAAAAACTATGGAGAGTCGGCTTTATCAAAGTCCCAGCAAAAGAAGAATCATAGAATTCAGTTCAGCGATGTTCCCGTTGTTTACTGTTATGAAAGTCCTGAGTGTGAAGACAGTTTCCATGGGAGAGGATCTTCAATAAGACGATCCCTGTTAGTGCGGACTAGAGGGTATTGGGACAGTTGGCGCACGGGAGCTTCCAGAGATAACATGCGTGCACCAAACATGCCTTCTTCAGTGATTGTGGCACCAATCCTGAAAAACAGGATCAACGAGAATTATCACCGGGAGATCGTGCAAGCTGAGAGCTGCGATCGGGTTGATTTGGGAGAGTTTCTGAGAGTTGTCCGATTGAACGAGCAAAAGCGGATGGACTACGAACCGCTTGTGTCACTGCATCGAAATCAGCAGATTGCAAATTACGCCAAACACACCATGTTTTCAGGAGTTCCGACTAACTGAGTTTGGTGACTTTTTTGAGAGGATTCCATGGCCTTCTGACATACTGATTGAGGAGTGGGACATTGGGTACATATCTCCGGCAATTTGTTGGACAGCTGGCCCTTGAGCTAAACCGAACATCACAAATAGATCCAGGACCCAGATGGGGCATGATTATTATTGACCTTATTAGCTCTATAAGATTATGCACAAGTAGTTCGTAAATGATGCAGAGTGATCCCATTCTAGGGAAATGTGTGTCGAAAGTCAGATATCTCCAGCATTTGATGCAATTTTCAGATGATCTCCTCTCAGTGTTGCCTGTGAGCTCAGTCAAATCGAGTCGAACGATCTAAAGTCGGCTTCAAGCTTTTTTGGACTCATCTTCAGTCGGAACAATGGCACCTCAAATGTGAAACTGCCTATCAAACACACCAAAGTCAACAACACTGTGGCAAGAAGATATATAACACCCAAGACATTGGCCACAGAAGAGTCAAAGTGATTGCCTAATTCCAACAAAGCGCTGGTGACTGTTCCCAAAGGAAACGTGCAAGACCACCAGGATTTTGAGAAAGATTGTTTGCCTGTTTTCAGGATTGAGCAAACGGCAATAAAAGCCCAAAATCCGCTGCAGGCCAGTAAGGTGAAAGACAGTAAACTGCCTAGAAAAAAGCAACAGCTTGCAACAACTCTGAAGTGCATGGCTGTTTGGGCATCTCCTGAATGTTCTAGTGACAACGCATTGAAATCCTCAAGTGCAAATTTGGCAATATTGAATATCCCAAACGCACCCTGCCCCAGAGGACCTAGTGGGATGAGCGCCGAGAAGCTTATCGCTTTGGGGGCCAAACCGTTTTGGTACAAATTGAACATGTAGAGCACCAGCATGATGTGGGCCAGCACTTCGCCGAGGGAGAATTCGACAAAGCAGAAAATCAAATGCGCATATCTTATCTTCTCAGGGACAGTGGGGAGTATCAATGCATTTTGAGTGGAGTTGACAATCAGTGGCACGATAGGAAGGATCAGCAGAGAGCTCATGTTTTTCAGTTCCACTTTTCCTTGGGATATGAGCAGGAATGGAACAATAAATGCAGAACAGAATGACAAAACTGTGGTAATGATCGCCATCACATAGCAGAACATCTCCCAGTGATGTATACTGCTTGGACCAGCATATTTTTGAGATATGTCATAAACAGTACTGCAGATGGCTGCCATGCCCATGGGGAAACAGCCGAGATAAACCATGTGTTTCGGCATCCTCAGAATTCTGCAGAACTCATGGAAGTCACAGACAAGCCGTATGATGAACAGTGAAAGCGTGCCGACAAACAGAAGCACAGCCACAGCCAAGTATATGAACGCAAACACCTGAATCACCATAGAGTCCAACAGTGTCGTCCCAAGCATGAAAAGGACAGAAGAGGAGATCCCCGTTCCCATAACAGTGACAAACCATCTAGACACAAGTTAGCATCACGTTCTTTCCAATCGTGCATCTCTTAATTTCAAGCCCTCCTCACTTACATTGGGGTGAATGACTGTGTGAACTGCCGCCGCGAGTAGACAAAGAGGGTGATAGGGGGAAAAAAGCCCATGATGAGGCTGTCTCTTTCGTCCTCTATAACTGATGTGTTCTTCTCTTATCTGTCTTTGATCTTGATTCGTAATCTGCTGTTTCTCGGTGTGGGGTACCTGCCAATGGAATCAATCCTGTAAAAGACCTCTTGAACGGAAGCTGATCGTCAAAAAAACCAAACGGGCTTTCTAATCTAAGCTGCTTAGAATCTTTTAACCTTTTTCTCAACCCTGCTGACTAGGTATTATCAATTATCATTTGGATGTTGCAGTCATTAGCAGACAATGCCTTTGTCTCATCTGATGATTACTGTTAGACTAAAGATGAACTCAATGTGGGAGCCACAGAAGGAAGTGTGGCTGAGGAAGAATGGGGCAGGAAATTGTGGCGCATGCCACCTTCTTATAGACCCTCAATGACTCTTTTGGAGGAGGCGCACCTGGATAGGGCAACTCCTAAAACGGCGTTGGGCGGCGCTGGCGAGGGCATCGTAAACTTTATCGGTCATTATGGGCCTTTTTCCCAAGGCCTACCCCACAAGCCGAATTGTGCGGGAAATCACCATGAAAAGGGTGAACTGGTACAGAAATTAGAGGAGGTTGTCGAGTACAGTTTATATCATACTGCTCAATAGAACTACTTAGAGTTAAATGCTTTCCCCACAGCAACAGTACGATAGCTTATAAAACATACTCCATGGCACATCTGCCATCGAAATTTTTTTCTTCAGCCCCCGTGCCAAATCAAGTCAAGACCATAAACCCTAAACCTTATGACAGAACCTTCCATTGCGCCACAGCACGGTGGCTGACCTCAGTGGCTCGGCTTGCGCCATGCTGCTTTTTACAGCGTGCCTAGCGCTACAGCGAGAACGACATTTTCATTCACTACGGAGTAAATGTATGGAGTTGAAGAGAATGATTGTAGATGTATTGAAAGCGATTGGTGGTTTTGCTGCGCTGAAAACTGAACTCCTTGACTTCCAAGTACACCTCCCCTTATGTACGCTGGAACTCATAGTGTACTACTGGACTCGGGGGCGTCCTAACAAGAAGACCTAACTACATTCTGGCATTGACTCAACAGAAGCCGACGGGACGTCAATCACTGCCTTCAATTGCCAAATATTGAAAATCCGAGGCATATCGCCATCTTCCGAACCTCAATCACCTTTTTACATTCAATCTTCTCTCCTTATGTCTGAAGCAAAACAGGCAGTTAACCCGCCAGAAGCTGAGGCTTCCGCTCCTGCCCAGCAGGCCCCTGGCCCAACTGCTGCCCCTACCGATGCTGCTGGCGTGGCTGCCGTGATAGCTTCCGGAGTGAACCCAACCACCGGCAAAAAACTGACAAACAAAGAGCTGAAAGAGCTGAAGAAACAGGAAAAGGCGCTGCGGCGTGTGGCGGCGAAATCAGCCGCTGGTGCAGGCTCAAACCAGGCCCAAAATCAGTCCAGTCAAAGTGGAGGAAATGCCGTTTCTCAGGCCAATTCCGATCAACGACAGGGGAAAACCCTCCAGCAACAGCAGGGGACCTCCAAATCTTCTGCAGCAAGCTCCGACCACGTGAGAAACACAGTGGCCCTGTTTGGCCATCTGGACCCTCACGTGAGTGTGAAAAGCTCGTCGAGCCAGCATTCGGTTGTTATACACCCTGAGATTCTCACTTTGGCTCTGAAGTACTCGACCTATGAGATTGTTGGCTCGCGCAACAGGTGCAAGGCGATGCTGCTGGCTTTCAAAGAGCTTATTCGCGATTATGTGACGCCCGCAGGCACATCGATGTCTCGCAATCTGACGGCCAATCTGAGCCACCAGATTGATTATCTGAAAACTTCGCGTCCGTTGAGTATATCGATGGGCAATGCTATCCGGTGGCTGAAAAGGGAAATTTCAGTTCTGTCGCTGGACTCAAGTGATGAGCAGGCAAAGCTGCTTCTCGCGGAGAAAATTGACACGTTCATCAAAGAGAAGCTGGACTTGGCTGATGTGATTATCATGAAATCTACAGCCGATAAGCATATCAACGATGGGGACATTTTGCTGACATACGGCCACTCGGCTGTGATTGCTGAGACGTTCCTCTATGCGTATACGCAGCTTCATAAGAACTTCACTGTGGTGGTAGTGGACTCTCGGCCACTTTTCGAAGGACGGAAAATGGTGCGCCGGTTGTCCAATGCAGGCATTCGATGTATTTACGTGCTGATTGGAGGGCTGTCGACTGTGCTGGGGAAGGTTAACACAGTGTTTTTGGGCGCTCACGGTATTTTCTCAAACGGGCGGTTGTATTCTCGGGTAGGGACTGCGGTTGTGGCGATGGCATCCAAATCGCGCAACATTCCTGTTTTGGTTTGCTGTGAAAGTATCAAACTGAGCGACAGAGTGGTGTTGGACTCGGTGTCTGTGAACGAGCTGGGCGACTCATCTCAGCTGATCAACATCTCCAATGAGCCTCCCGTGACTCGCAACAATTCCTTAGAGGCGTTTCTCGAAAAGCGGAGAGCCGAAAGCAGCGCTCAAAACAATCAAAACCAGAACCAGAACCAGAAGAAAGGAGATAGTAAGAACAGTTCAGGCAAGGATTCAGTCAGTCCGAACAGCAATTCGGGCAAACAGTTTTTGCACGACTTCAAGGAAATCAGCCATCTGAGTATTTTGAACATTATGTTTGACTTGACGCCCCCTGAGTATGTCAAGAAGATTATTACTGAGCTGGGGTCGCTGCCTCCAAGTTCTGTTCCTGTGATTCTGAGAGAATACAAGTCGATACAGTGAGGAAAGGGATTCGAAAAAGGAGTGATGATGTGGCAATCATAGGGCATCTAAAATGATGGCAAAAGACATGTTCGTCACTCTGCATTGTCTTCTGCTTTGGCTTGGAACGCATAGACAGGAGATGTCTCAGGGGGATCATATCATTGCATCATCCACTTCTTAATCGCCGAAACTGCATGACACTTTAGCTGCAGTGTAACTCACTGAGCAGCTTTTGCGCATCTTTTCCCTATCTGACGTTCCCCCGTCTGCTTCATCACTACACCTTTCTGGTATACTCTTAAACATCCTCACTGTTCTCCTGCACGCCTCTCCCCGAAATCAATCAACTATCTACTTCTATATCATTGTTTGGGCTTGCCACCTCCATATCCACGTCCCTGGTATCTCTTGCACTTTCTGTGTTTTCCTTCTTATCAGTTGTAGCATCCTCCACCTGTAATTTGTTCCTTTCCTCGTTCTGGTGATGCAGCTTGCTTTGCGCGTACTGCTCCAGCCTTTTCCAAGACTCTTCCTTGATTGCTTTCCGCCGTTCAGCCTCCACAAGAGACTTTTTGTACATCACCAAACATCGATCAAACAACATCTGGTTAGAATCCATGAACAGCTTCAGCGCATTGAAAGCAAGACTGTGGATTGTCCTATTCCAGTATCCGGAAGCTGTAGAGGAAATAGAGGAATTGGTGCTAACAGGAGTCAATGCCGGCATCGGCTCTCCGTCGGCTCCAAAGTTGCCCATAGTATCAAAGGAATCGTCCAGGCCAGGGGTTCTTGGTTCATTGGAGCTTATCTCGTATAGCGGGGCAAAAATTATAGGCAGAATGACCTCCGTGTTATCGGCAATCAGAGTGAGAAAATAGTCATTGTTCCAGAAGCACAGAACTTTTTCGCTGACCTGGAAATGCGGCGAAGCAATGCATTTCGCCAGCTGGACAAACAACGGCACTTGGATTTTGGCAAACTCCTGCGGCTCCAACACCTCAAACGAATCCTCAATCTCAGACAGAAACATCAGTTCCTTAGGGCTGTTTGTTTTGGGCCAGTACCGCAGTAGACTCATGTATACTTCTTCCGTCATTGCGGGCTCTTTTTCCAGAAATTGCACCACACAGTAAGAAAGCTGCGGCTGGTAGAGCGAGAGGCATTTGGGTTTATGCAGCGGCATCAGCACTTTGCACAGAAACACCTTGTGTTCCTCCTTCAGCGGCAGGGCAAAGCCATTGATGATCGACCCCAGAATCTCCAGCAGCTCGGCAATGCCGTTGAATCTCTCCGTCTCATACACAAATTGAAGAAACACATTGTTGATGGATTTGCGGATAAACGACCGCAGGGACAGAAACTTGCCGTATATCCGATGCAGCGTCGTCTTCAGGCAGTCGCGCTCCCGCGGGTCTTCCGAGTCAAACAGCTCCAGCAGATTGAGGATAAACGCATGGTCAATATACTGTTTGGCCACCGTGTGGTTGAAGTCAGGCGACTCTACAAACCGGAGGAAAAACTCATACACAAGCTCCATATGCGGCCACGCCACCTCCGAGATCGGCTCGTCCTCGTCCGGATCGTATATTTCCCCAATCGGATTTACCGGCGGCGGGATCGGCCGGAACAGGTTTTTGCGGAACATGGCAACCACGTGCGCATACACCTGGTCCGTGTATGTGAACCGGTTCATGGACACAAACTCAACCAGCTGCTGCAGCGTAATGCGCTTCAGCTCTTTGCCCCGAATGTCCGAAGACGGGTCCGTGAAATCAAACATAATGTTGCACTGGTCCACTTTGCGGATAAACAAGTTGATCCTTTCCGTGGGCGGCACGTCGTCAAACGCCGGCAGCTGGATAAACTCGCGGTGGTTGCTGACCTCAAAGCGGGACGAGTTGTGCCGTTTCGGCGACCGCACGCGGTCCAAATCGGCATCGATATGCAGGCGCTCGAACGAATGCGAGTTGCGCGGGATACGGATCTCATCCGAGATTGTCTCCTCGGGCCCGGCAGCTGCAATGCTGTCGTCCGTAACGGGGACAGTGGCAATCGGGTGGTGGAATGCAGTTGTGTCGTTTCCCGAATGTTCGGCACCGGCACCGGCACCGGAACCGGCATCGGCTCCCGTTCCGCCTGAAGCGGCAGACTCAGCCGACAACGCCGAGGACGGCTGGTTGTCCGGTCCGACAAGGGTTATGTCGAATTGCGGGTTGGGTGGGAATTCCTGCTTTTTCTCCTGTTCGGGGCTGCTGGCCGGCCGAGTTTCCTGCTGTGCGGCGGTGTCGGTTTTGGGAGAAGTTGCTACGGGGGCCGATATCGGCGGTTTGATTTCCGTCTGCTGGGTTGGGGCTGCAGTCGTGGAGGGTCTTTCCTGTTGGTGTGAGGACCCGCTGGAGTTGCCGCTTGCAGGACCGGCAGACCCCGCACTGGAACTGGAGGACGAGCCGGAGGTTGTTTCCTTCTTCCGAGAACTGGATTTGCTGTCCTGGCCTTTGCTCCGGGAAAGCTGGTGTAGGGAGGAGATGTTAGTAAGAGTAATAGGGAATGGAGTGATGTGGATACATGGAAAGTTCAGAAGCGAGGTTGACAAGTTCAGAGGTTCGTGAATAGTGAGACAGATGACACAATAGTCTCGAGGGAAATACTCCCACAGGACCGTAGGAACCTGAACCCTCAGACATCTTTGCACACTTCCTGCTTCTGACTATGGCAAACATATCAAACTTACCCTCTGTTTGAATCCTTTCATCATATTGTCAAGCTTCTATGTTGTAAACGGGACGGACAAAATGATCAGTTGGTATTCTCCGCTTTCGTCCGTATGGCCCCTTGGGCTCGTATCAAATCAAATCTCCGCTGGCGTGCTGTGTAGAAGCAATTGATCTGCCGGGTGGCGGCTGGCACTCTAGTTACCGGGTGTTACACAGAGAAGGAGAGTCCAAAGCAGTTCGCACTTTAGACAGTCTTCAGTTCTGTTCCTTTTGCCAGAAAGAATGGCGTAGGGAGGGAATGGCGATGCAAACAGATGTGACAAGCCAATGGCGTGTTGTTTGGCTGGCAGTCTGACACTCGACCCTTCAGCTGCAGTAACTTCAGCCAGTCATCCAATGGCTCAAAAGCTGTAGTAAATATTTCCCGCAGTCGTAGTAAATACTCTTTCGTCCTCTTGTGTTTTCCCTATTCTCACTACCAAACCCTCTGTTGCTTGTTGTACATCGTCTGTTGCTGGCTTCCCATAATGAGGGCAACTCATTGTTTAGTTGGCAGTGAAGGTCATGGTGTCCCAAGGGGGGTGTACATGTGTCAGAATTGAGGAAGAGATATGCAGGCTGACGCGGTATGGCGGTGTAATGCATGAGCATGCAGAGAGATGCATGTCGGTGCTGTGTCGCGAGTGAGAACTTGAGGTCTCATTACAGATGGGTGAGGTGCAAGGTGAGAACTGAAGCTCGAAAAGCTCCTCGGAAGAAAAATTTGTAAGTCAGTTGGAAGGTAAACAATGGATGGAAAGCTGGTTGGTTGGTTGGTTTTCGGTGATAGTGATAGAAAGTGATATAGGGGACTGTTGGCTTGAGTTGTTGAATGTATTGATTATGATTCTATCATTTATCTTTCTATGACGGTGAATTGGTATTGGTCTAGTGTCTGTTTGTAGTTTGTTGGTGTGGCCACTCAAACTGGCCTTTAATAGTAGTAAGTGAAGCCGCAATATGAGAGGTCTGCTGTTGGAAAAAACGGATCGGAGACAGCGACAGGATTTGCATGATGATTTCTTGACCGATTTGCAAAACGCCGAGACAGCCCGTCAAGGGATGTTCTTTGAGGAATAAACCAAGAACCGCTACTCTGAACTCTTGGTCTTGCCGTGCTTCTTTTGATCCCGATCCAACAACGACTGGCAACGAATGTATTGTTGCAGCAATGTGCTAACAGGTGATTTAGGACTCACTCCTTTGTTTGGTTGTCTTGGAGTTTTTCATTGTCCTTCCCGACACAGCCTCCACCTCCCGTTTCTCAGCGGCCAGCTGTTTCATAACATTGTTGTTGCGGTAGCTCAGAAACGTATTCCAAATAGTAGCCGTCGCGTTCACAACAAGCAATCTGTACTTCAATGGAACAAATCCAAAGTTGAAAAACTGCACCGCCGGCCACAGGCTCCAATTCGCCAGAACGGTGGCCTGGAAGTTGTCCCGTAGTTTGCCCTTTATAGTCTCCCAGTTTCGCCCTTCCAGTACCCCCATCACAAGAAAGTAGTTGCACACAGCCACGGGAGAAAACATGACTTGATCTACTGCTAACCGGAAGAACAAGTCTTTCCATCGCAGCCTTTCGGACCCGTCCGGTCGAGGCGGCAGCGGTTTCCCAAACGGCCACTTCACTTTGTTGATGAACCGGTACCAGTTGTATCCCAGCACTATGAAGAAAAACCCACCGTAGAAGATAGCCCGAGCAGACCGATACAGATCCACGTTCGGCAGCTCCTCTATTCCAAGCAGATGCACCCGGTATACGGGGAGGTCGTCTTTATCATCCAGTTCAGGGGGTTTGGGGAAAAGCGTCTGGGCTATGAAATCTCCGGAGGTACAGAGAACCTAAGAACGATAGAGTTAGTGATACTTCTCTGATGATATTTCTTTCCATAGCTCTTTTAGCAACTCCTCTATACTCACCCCTGATGCTATCCCGTTGGCCAGCAGCGGCCTCGTGTGCAGTTTGTTGAGATACCATTTCAGTATCGAAGCCATGGCTGGCACATTTATCACCCGAGCTGCGCAACAGGTATCACGAACGCCGTCTTTATTATAATGGAATCCTGCTTTCACACCCGTCTCTCAAATGCAATACCCATTATACATACTGAAAAAATATCCCCACATCAACACTCATCGTTAGATTTCCCATCTCCATTACATGTCGACAAAACTCAGATCTCGCGTCTTATATCCAGCTCTCAGAATCCCAGTGAGGCAGTTTTGTATAGATAGGAGGCTGCCAGATGTTTACTTTCCATACACGCGACGAGAGTTTTTGGAGAAGGTGAACATGTGAAAAGACGCGATATGGCAGGTGGGGATGAGGAATTGATTTGGAGAAGAATGAGAATAAAGTGGAAGGATGGCGGGATAAAAGGTGGTAGGGAGGAGGGGAAGGGAAAGGAAAAGGGATCGAGGTGAAGGAGAGGATGAAGACGCGAGTCGGAAATTGGGCTGGATTGGTTTATGCTATAAAGGATGAAAAGAAGTCTATGTTATATAGGACGAAACAGAGAGATGCAGTAGTTTTTTTGATAGTTCTCCAAAAGCCTATCATCGAAGACCTATCTAATTATAAGGGCCACAATTTGATTGCTACTGACGTTAGAGAAGCATTCTCGGGGGACCAAATCTCAGCTGGAATTACTCATCTTCAATTTCTACCTTACGAGTGTGCAGTCAAATCTCAAGGGCAATACAATGTTATTAATCAAGACAAATCATGGTCAAATAATCATACATCTCCGACTTTTCACAAGAACAGATAAAGCAGCCAGAGAAGCCAGGTTTCAACTCACAACGTGAGCCTCGAGCCAAAGCCCACCAAAAGGTTGATAAAGAGCTATAGTTACATTCCAATCTTTCCACAACAGAACTACTAATTAAAAGTGTATACTCTTTAGGCCTTGGCAGGCTCGGCTTCCTCCGACTTTCCTTCCCACTCCTCCTCGTCAGGGAGCTCAGCCTGCTCCTCTTCCTCGTTCTCGTACTCGTGGCTTTCAATAGACTTGCGAATAGACAGAGTGGGCTTCACCACAGCGTGGTCCAAAGTCCAGGAAGCAAGCGCCTCCTCGGCATCAATGATAACCTGCTTGGACGCCTCGTAGCCGTCGTAGGCAGGTCTCGTCTCACCAGGGGTGACAGGAGTGTCGTCCAACAGCTCCAGCAGCGCCTTGCCGTATCCGGCAATCAGCGCCAGCTTCTCGGTGTGCTCGCGAATAGAGTCAAACTGGTAGTTGAACGCAGCCTTCAGCTTCTCTCTCGTGATGTTGGACAGCTGGGCCTCGGCAACCAAGGACTCGGCCTCGGCTCTCACCAGTTCCTGTTCCAAGACAGTGATCTTGGGGGAAGAGGGGTCCTTGTACTTCAGGTAGGCAATCTGGTCAGTGATTTTTTGCTTGCGGTCCCGGGACGGCTGGACAGAGGACTCAATGTTGCGGATGGACTTGAGGGTGATTCGGTACTGGTCGTACTTGTCAATGAACTGGTCCTCCAGCTCTCCAATCTCGTAAATCAGCACGCCAATCTTGTCCGTGATGTCAGACACATCGTCGTCGTTCTCCTCACCCCACAAAGACAGCTGTTTGGCCACCTCGCGGCGCTCATTGGCCACAATCTCCATAGACCGCATCACATTCTTCTCCATCTTGATCAGCTGGGCCAGCTTCTTGGCCAGCTCGGGACCAAAAGACCCGGCAGCGCTCTTGCGGAACGTGTGGGCAATGCCGCCCTTGCCGAAAAAGCGGCTTTTGGTCGACGACGGAGGCGGCGGCGGCGCCTGCAGCTGCGAGGCAGTAGGGGCGCGGGAATTGCGCAGAGAGTATGTGCGATGCATCTTGGACAGTTATTCCGGGGCAGAAAAGAGCAGCAGAATCCACAGGCAGAACTCAGCAACAAATCAGGCTATTGAACAAAGTCTTTTCCTCCTAATGGCCTTTCCAACTCCTTACACCTCCTTTTTCCAATCTTTCTTCCGCTTTTCTGGCCTCTAAATACACGAAGGAAAAGAAGAGAAGAGGCCCTTGTTGCCAACCATTTGGAAATGAAGTCACAGCCCAGGAGAGGCCAACTGACAATTGAATTGGGGTGTGTACGCAAGCGGGGCCCTGTGCGTTTGTGAGGTGTTTTGTATGCATTTGCAGTGATAATCGGGCGTCAGAGTGAGGCGGCGCCTGCGTATAGATGTGTATAGTTTCCCGTTTGGGCCGGGAAGCGCCTGCGTACGGAATTCACTCTGAGGCCGGGTTCGTATGGGCAGTTGCAGCGGTTACGTGGAGGCTGGGGGTGGATTGAAAGATCGGAGGAGTGATTTATTGGTGAATATTTGGTGTGAATTGGTGGAGTTTAGGGGAGGGAAGGGTTTGTTTGGAGATGGTGTTGTGGGAGGAGTGGGAGGAGTGGGGCGAAAGTGGGCCTATTTCTGATGACCTCATCGTGGTTTGAGAGAGTGTTTAGGTTGCTGCAAAATCATGCACGCTGGCTGCATGGGCCTGCACTACGCCACATTGAGTGAGGCTGGCCACGCCATGCATTTGCGCGCCCGCTGCTGCCCTGACACAATCACGGTGACATGTTTGACAAGGGAGCAAAGTGACTCGAGTCAGTGGCCAACAGGTGATGTGCCAGCCATACAGCTGTAGGCAATGAGGAACTGATAACGAATGAAGAGAAATAAGCTGGTCTTTTCACGTTAGACCAACCGTCCGTCCCCCGTTCTCCTACCATTCTGTGTCCTGTGTCCCATGCTATCAATAGCCCTATCACCCAGGCTTCTCTCCACCTCCTCCACCTTCACCCACCCATTCGTTATCGCACCCTCTGGTGATCAACTGGGGCAGCTCCGTACATCGCGTACCAATGCGTCACTAGCGCATATCGCCTCGCCCACTGCAAGTTCGATTTTGCTGTATCGGCAGATTAGTTACCGATTAGGCAAAATACGGCCCGGAAGGGTCATTAGACTTTCTCAACATTTACATGATGAGCCAAAGTAAAACGAGCCCGAGACGAGGCGTGAAGATGAATGAATTATGAAATGTGAAACATTGGAGGAATTGTCGGGAGATCAATGGCGAAGATCAAAGATGTGGAGAAGGTATTATGGTCGGAGTTGGATGACAGAGTTGATGGGGGTTGTAGGCTGATTGGGGGTTTTGCTGAGATGCAAGAAGATTGTAGAGAGATTACATGCTTTGATGTATGGCTTGAGAATGCTTAAGTTGCAGCCGATTGAGTCCACTGAAAGATTGACCAGCTAATAAGTGAAACACGCGGAACGAAGGCTCTCGTTGATCTAAAACAGGTGTCGATCGGTCAAGTGTGTAACGGTTGTGGAATGTGATTGTGGGATTTGGGAAACGTGGGTGATTAAGAGGAGTGGGAGAATGTATCTGTCTCTTAACTTCAGCTTATCGTATATCACTCGGTGTGCCAGATGGATAAGATAAGAGGACGTCTGCTTGTTCATATGGAGTTAGGGAAAGGGTATTGCATGGAAGTCACAAAGACGATCTTGATTTTGGAGATTCAAGAAAATAGATGATATGATATGAGTGGGTTTTTCTGCAGCTGTAGAACCAAGAGTAGAGTTGATAGTACTCGATACTGCCACAAAATTGTCCCTCTTCAGGCTCTTCTCGAGAGACGGTTAATCGAACTGCGTCTATCCTAGGTGTAAAACCAGGAGATCATCAACACGGTTGCAATGACAAGTGTGTATACTTCGACCAGCTATTAGCTCTTAGGGACTCGAAAGACTGTGGAGATAATTGGTACTGTCATCAATATCACGACAGCGTACGTCCCGGTTCCAGTAACTGACTGTGAAAACAGTCGCGCGTTAAATCTGACACTGGCACAGAATTCTGAGAAAAAGCACTGTTTTGAACAACCTTTTGTCAATCATTTGTAGAGACGGTCTCCCCAGTTGAAAGATCAGTTGATGCTGGCTTCCACCTCTCTTAAATTCACTTGTGAGGTATGCGAGGGCTTCTTTGTGCTCACAAATGGGTCCAAGGCTCTTGAGACCGTTGCGCCTCCAGCATAAAACTGGCATGTACCATTCGTGTAAGTTGAGCTGACCTCAATTTGACAGAACTGTAACCCAGATAGTACGTCAGGTAGTATCACCAACAATCAGTATTCGCAATCAAACTCATTCCATCACAGTACTCTATCAGTCCCCTTTTGATCCCTTCTTTTTCAGCTTGCCCTGCTTGTAAACATAGAGATCGATTCCCCTCCCCAGAACTTCCTGGGCAAAGTATTTCACTTCATGAGGTATTTTGCTCTTCGTAGCCTGTTCTTCTTCCTCGTTTCTGTCTTCCGCAACATCCTCCTTCTCCCCAGCAGTTTCACCCCGCAACAAACGCTGTATGCGAAGATCTTCCAGCTCGTCCTCATCTTCCACTCTCACCTGCACCTCCCCCAAATCTCCGTTCCCATCCTCCGACTCCCTATTCCCGCTCTCTTCTAGTTTCTCCCAATCGATCTCCTTCCGCAGCACTTCATCGCCATGTCCAAACACCTTCCAGGACTCCCGGAGCCCTACAGCCTGCATTCGGCTCCAAGTGCGGAACTGGCCAAGCCACGACTTACCAAACATCACCCGCACATCCCAGCCATCCTTTTCAATCGCATAGCAGTACCGGTTCCCATCCGAAAGCAGGTCCTCCTCTGCTTTATGATGTAGCAGTTCAACCAGAGGCTCTCTAATGCACTCTAACAGGGCATTGATAGCTCGGGGACTCAGCTTAAGATGTGAGGGAGGGAGTATCCTGATAGAAAGCTCTTTGGCTGTGGCTGGGGTGTATAAATCCAGGCTCATCGCCACTTTCTCCATCACAGGTCGGGTGGTGAACACCCTTACCGGCAGCAAACTGGTTCCAGCTAACTGGACATATGTGAGACTGGAGAAGAGATAAGGCAAACAACAAAAAGTGTTAGAGTCATATCCAGATATAATCACCTCGGGCATAGAGACTAAGGTGAGTCACTAAAGCAATTTCTCTAGTCCACTAGAGGTCAGTCATCACATACCTTGGGGCCATTTGGGGGGAATATATTGGTAGAGACAGTCATCAACAGGGAGCTCTCAGATAGTGGGGTTTAAGATGCCTCGCTGGGTCGTCAGTACTTATTCAAAGGAGATATATGAGTCTTAAAGAGTCAGCTTATATTACCATGTCTATGGTGATAAAGATATTTATGTATCATCCAGGTATTCATAATCAGTAAGAATGAACTATTCGATTTACCATTTAGAGATGCGATAGACTGTAAAAACTCGACAGAGGATGTAACGGCATGTGGCTCCATGCACACCATGCATATACAAACCTGTCATGTAAAAGTATACTACAACAATGTGT
>JAKTWI010000457.1:0-19136 GCA_030561065.1 Sporopachydermia cereana | reverse complement strand
AGTTGAGCCCAACCAATGCAGGAGGATGCATGTTAAGTGAGAGAATATGCATAAGCACAACGCGAGCTGTCAAAAGGGGGAGGCATAGAAATCAGAGTCAGAAGACAACTGATTAATGAGGTATATAAAGCCTCAGTCTTTGACACTGAAATGTGGCATAAACAGCCAAGATATCTCTCCTTATAATATCCATTACACATCCTTGATCTTTCAACTCTCCACTCTCATGTTAAGACTCCCTCAACCTCATGTTGGCCTCCCCAACCATCTGCAATTGACATGCACTCTCCTGCAACGTCCCCCGGCTCCTACCCAATTAGGCATCCCCATCCCCATCAAACATCGCGTCTCACTCCACTTCTCATTCCGCCAACCTGAAAATCAGCTCCGCCAACAAACAATTCGTTCAAACAACCAAAAACAAAAACACTACTTAAACCCTCCACATCATCAACTTGAGGATTGCTGCCATTGGAGACTGCATAACGACCTCCCCAATTGTAATTGACTCCCACTTGGAAACAATAATCAACCCACAATGGCCAAACTGTACCAATCGTCCACCACAGCCCCAGTGAACATCGCGACCCTGAAATACTGGGGCAAGCGGGATAAACAGCTGAATCTGCCCACCAACTCGTCTATCTCTGTGACGCTCTCTCAGGATGAACTCTGCACCACAACGACGGCCTGCGCCTCCGAGGATCTTACCGAAGACGCGCTGTGGCTCAATGGAGACAAGGATGTAATTGATGCCAGCAAATCCTCAGATCGGCTGGTGAAATGTCTGGTGGACCTGCGGAAACTGAGAAAGGAACTGGAAGACGCGTCTCCCGAGCTGCCGAAACTGAGTGCTATGAAACTGCATATCGTGTCTGTGAACAACTTTCCTACTGCCGCCGGCCTGGCCTCCTCGGCTGCCGGGTTTGCCGCTCTGGTCCGAGCAGTCGCGGATCTGTTTGAGCTGCCGCAGTCGGCTTCGGAACTGTCCAAAATTGCCCGAAAGGGGTCCGGTTCCGCGTGCCGGTCGCTGTTTGGCGGCTATGTGGCTTGGGAAATGGGCGAAGCGCCAGACGGCTCGGACTCCAAAGCGGTCGAAATTGCCCCTTTGGAACACTGGCCCGAAATGAGGGCGGCGATTCTGGTGGTAAATGCCGGGAAAAAGGACGTCAGCTCCACTTCCGGTATGCAAACGACAGTCGCCACGTCTCCTTTGTTTGCCTACCGAGTGAGCAAAGTTGTGCCTGAGCGGTTTGTTGCTATGAGCGAGTCCATCCGCCAGAGGAATTTTGAGAAGTTTGCTCATTTGACGATGGCTGATTCCAATGAGTTCCATGCTGTGTGCTTAGATTCGTATCCGCCTATTTTCTACCTCAACGATGTGTCTCGGAACATCATTCGTATTGTGGAGCAGATCAACGCTGTCGCAGGGAAGACAGTTGCTGCTTATACATTTGACGCCGGTCCCAATGCGGTTATTTACTACCTGAAGGAGAACGAGGAATTGATTCTGCCTATTCTTGCCCGAGGGCTGTACAAAGACGGGAATGCGGATGTTGTGGGATGGACGGATGAGGTGGTGGAGACGCTGAGTAGAGTGAAGCTGGATTCTAGAGTGGAGGAGGAGTTTAACTGGGTTCTCTTGGAAAGGTTGGACGAGTCTGTGAAAAGAGTTATATTCACCAAAGTAGGCACGGGGCCTGTCAAGATTGAGAAGTCGCTGGTAAATGACAAGGGAGAGCCTGTGAGTGTTTAGAGGGTGTTGCCTTCAATATGTTGATTCTATCGTTTTCGCTCTATTATGTCCACTATCACCTTTTGATACTTCTTTGTTGCTAGTTTCCCGTCTGTATCTGGACTGCTACTGACTACAGCAACTCAGCAACTGCATTGTGTAGATTAAAGAGACGTCTGGTTGTCGTCTTAGACACTAAACAAATACACTACAGAGGAATCCCCCTGAAATAAACAGAAAGAACAATTGTACAACTCTGACGTCAGAACTCATATACATCTCAAGCTCGGAAATCAGTAGGATCGTTTATGACCAGAAACAGAAACATTGGGGAACAACCAGATAGGCAGCAGGTGGCCAACTGAGACGGAAACAGAGAGCCACAGGTAGAATGGGGCATTAGGACATAAAGAGATTGAGATTGAGGGTTTGCCAGTCAAGATATAAAGACATTCAGACGAGCCTTACCAGGGCAGCAAACCTCACGTCTCCTCTTCTCATCCTCTTTCTGGCCTCTCCCTCTCTATCTCCTTTCCAATCCCTTACTCCCTCCTTCCAATCTCAGCTCTGCCATCCACCACAAAGTATCACACCCACCTAACACCCCTCTAACACCCACATGACACCCATCTGAGACCCCCTAATCTGTCACCTCCCCGTTCCCATCACACTCCTTTCCCCTTCACATCCCCTCCACTTCACATCTCATCTCAACCTCTATACTTGTACCATCTCCAGATCCGGGCTTTGCAGTCCCCGCTGCCTGTCGCAAACAGCCCGCTGCCGTTGCCGTCTCCGTTGGCTACCGAAACGGAAATAACAGAGTTCCGGTGTCCCTGCAGCATCAGCACAGGATCGCCGGTCTTCTTTTCCCAGAAAATCACCCCCCGGTCTTTGGACCCAGACAGTATATACTCGTTGTCCGGAGTGGCACATACCGAAAGCACAAAATCCCGATGGCCGACATACGAAACCTCACAGCGGCTCGGGCGGTTGTTGCTGGAGGAGCTGGCCAAAGCGGCGGAAGAGCCGTTGGACGCCTTGGAATTAGCCAGCGCACTGGACGAAAGAGACCACAGCTTCACCGTTCGGTCCAGAGATCCCGAACAGATCTCAGACCCGTCGGCAGTAAAGGACACACTGTATACGGAGTCCTTGTGTCCGTCTCCGTTCTCGGACTCCGACTCCAGCCGCTCCACCAGAAACCCGGTGGACGCGTCCCACACTCGGACTGTCCGGTCCAGACTGCCCGCAGCCACCAGTTTGCCGTCCGGCGACACGGCAACGGTAGTCACGCCGTCCTCAATGCTGAGGGTGAGTGTGCATTTGCCCGTCTCCGTGTCCCAAATGCGGACAGTGCGGTCGCCCGATCCGGACACCAGCGTCCGCCCGTCCGGGAAGTAGTCCAGCGAGTAAATGTCCTGTTCGTGGCCCTTGAGGTACTTTATTATGCGCCGCTGCTCCAGATCCCAAATGCGGATCAGGTTGTCCTCGGCGCCGGTGGCCAGCCGCTTGCCGTCGGGGGAGAAGCACACAGAGCGGATGTACAAATCGCCGGAAGAGGAAACATTAGCCGCCTCCGACCCGCTGCCGGGCCCATTGGACTCGTCCAGCAGCCGTGAAACCAGCATGCCGGACTCCACATTAAACACCTGCGTGGTTTTGTTGCACCCCGTGGCCAGAAACTTGCCGTCCTTGCTGAATCGGACACAACAGACTACGGAGCTGTGGTCCAGCGAGTGGACAAGATTGACGTCGATCTTCCGCGGCATGGCCGGATTGAACAGAATGTAGTATTCTGCCGCCTGTTTTTTCAGTTCGTCCGGGACGGAAGACGCGTCCAGATCCTGCAGGAAAGCCGGAATGTCCTTTACAGTTGCGGCAGCGGCGGCCGGAGCGGCAACGGCAGTCGTGCCGGCTGCGCCACCGGCTGCGCCACCAGCAGCCTCGGCCGCCGGGCCGGAGGGGGCGGCTCGGGTGGCAGCGTCGCCTGCGCCACCGGCTGCCGCGCCAGGACCTCCGACAGTGCCGGCGGCGGCCCCGCCAGCCACAACCGGCGGTGGCGCCTCGGCCCCCGCGGCAGCCACAACCGGCTTTGTGTCAGGCAACGGAGCCGCCACAAGCGGCTTCGGCGACACGTCGGCTGCAGGGCCCGCCGCGCCCTGCGGCATCAGCGACGGCATCGGCATCACATTGGCGCCGGGCGGCTGCGGCAGCGTCTGTCCGGGGGCCAACAAAGAAGAATGCTGCGGCGGGAAAAAGTCCTTATTGTGGGCGCCGTAAACGGCCTGCCCCGGCTGTCCCGGCTGTCCCGGCTGTCCCGGCTGGGCGGCGGACTGCTGCTGGTCCAACTGGGGCGGCAGAATCGGAGCCGAGCCGACCGGGCCGGGGATCATGCCGCCGCTAAGCGCCGTGCCGCCAGCTCGGAGGGCGGGCGGAGACGACTGTTCCGCCAGTTTCTGCTGGTGGGCTTGTGCCTGCGCCTGTGCTTGTGCCTGGGCCTGGGCCTGCGCTCTTTCCCTGTCACGTGCCTCCAGTTCGGCTTTCAGTCGGTGGATTTCCGCTTCGTAGTGTTCCTTAATTTTCCGGTGGGCCATTTCCAGTTCGTAGACGGTCTGTCTGATCTGCTGCATCTCGGCGTTCTGCTGGTTGAACTTGTGGTCAAACTCGTCTTTGTGCATGCGGAAGACGGAAGCCTCGGAGGTCACAGAGTCGAACTCGGCTTTGATGGCGTCCAGCAGTTCGCCGATGCGGCTCTGGCTGGCGGCCGGAGCCGAGCTGGTGTTGTTTTGCTGCTGGATGTTGTTGGACTGGGCCTGGGCGGCGGCCTGGGCCGACGGGGCGTTGGCGTTTGAGGCGCCGGGGGCGGCGCCGGCCGCCGCAGTTCCACCAGAGTTGGGGTGGATGACCTGCCGTTGATAGCTCATGGGAGTGGGCAGGTGGGCAGTCTGTGGGGTTCCTCAGAGGTGGAGGAGTGTAGGAGGTGAGGGTAAGAGCAACAAAGGCTGATTTCGGCTCAGACTACTTTCGGCTCAGAATTACCGCTTTCGGAGCAGGTGTGGATTTGGCAATAAGCACAAAAGGACACCTTTGCAGAGACCTCACCCGCTTCGGACGGAATTGATAAGAATGTGGAGAGAAAAACCTCTCAGTGTTACCTTCCACAATGGCTCTTTCGGGCTATTCCCACAATCGCGCTCAGACAGCAAACGGGCTTAAAACAGAAACACCAAAACAGCAAAACACCAAATGTCGAAATACAGTAGGAGACAATCAAATTCCCTCTATTCAATCGACTTTCGGCTTGTTGCGCTTCAGACAATACAACAACAAACGCTGGCGGCAGGAGAACCTCCAATGAGAGTGAGGTTTGAGATATATGCCTGGAGCTGAGTGCAAGTCTACTAGCAAAACAGACTTGTGGCGCCAAACTCCCGTCTTTCGCTCGATGGATGTCTCTTTGCCCAGCTCTGCGTCTCCTTTGGCCAACGCTCAACATCCAAACTGTCCATTTCCCGTGTTTCTGGTGGGTTTTGTTGTGGAATTGCAACTTTGGCTATTTGGAGGTTGGCGATTGAGGCTGGGGGGGTGTCGCGAGATACTTCCCAAAGGGGAGAGGGGGGCAGCAGAGAGATTGGTGATTGAGAGAGGCGAAAGGAGACGTGAGGAGGGGAGGGGGAAGGGTGGAGATGAGGAGGAGGGAAAAGGGTGAAGGATTGATGTGATGATTTGAAGAAGTGGTGGAAGGAGGGGGATTATTTGAGAGTATTTTAGTAGTAGGTTACTGGTGGAGGCAGTACCTTTGTTTAGGTGGAGTTCAGTTGTTGTTGAGATATTGGAGTGGGTAGGGTTATTGACTACCGGAGGAGCCCGGGGGAAAGGAACAGGATGAGACGCGATGTTCGAGGCTGTCAACCGGAGATGACAGGGTCGCCGTCTCGGAACTGTAAACTCTGTAAAGGGTGCAGCCGAAGTTTCGGAACGATACCGGCAGATGAGCTTGTTTGGGGGGCGAATCGGCCTTTAAGAGCAGCTAATTTTGGCAGCTAATTTTGGCTGGGAACTGCAAAGGCCGATACTCAGTCACATAGCAGTCTATTCACTTGTCAGCGCCCCTCCCTATCAGACAGAGAACCGATGCCGTTACTGACGCAGCAGGTCCCTCGCATCCGCGTTCGGCGGGACCCTACCGGGAACTCGAACCGAGATTACATACAAACTTTCGTGCCCTACTTACTCATCTTTTGCTTCTTTCTTCTCTACAGGGGTTGCAGTTGCTGTATGAGGCAGAGCTGCGAAGTGAGACGCGAAAGTCGGCTCAGAGATCAGGTAGGAGGTGTGGGGACATGTCACCAGAATGGATCGTTCGCACTATTCAGTGAATGGCGGCTATAGCAGCAGCTTTGGCACTCACCGAAAGGAGGATTTTTCCCTAGTTACACCCCAACTCACTAGGCATATCAATGCTGTATTCCCACGAGACTGGCAGCTTGAGCGTTGACAGTCACCAGTATTATCTGCTTACGTCATACTTTATTCTCCTCCTCCCGGCCTGACACGAAGTGAGACGCCATGTCTTGTTTACACTCTGCCAACAGTGGGGATCAAAACATATCAACAATTTGAACCACAACATGATGTTCAAACAACAGCAATTAAGATGGAGAGGGGGCCAATTGGGGAAGGGAGTTTGCTGGTTCTGCTGCTAGTGTGTGAAGGCTGTGTTTGGTATATGAAGAAGCTGCTTAGGTCTCTTGACTGAAGGCTGATACGCGGCAAGTTCATACCTTCCTATATCTCATATCATACAGAGATTGAAGGAATGGGAATGGGTATCAGAAGGGAGCCTGGGAATGTCTACAACTACTAGAAGAACCCGGCGAGCAGCTGCTCAGCCGATTGACTACAGGGATACTACGATAAAAGTAACAGGTATGGTGATAGTGCGGGAGAGGGAGTCAGGTGGTATATGAGTGTGTTGGACGTGTAGCCCCATTGATAAGACACTTTGGATTTGTTACTGCAGTGATACAATGTGAAAGAGATGAGTGCTGACTGGTGTGACAGATGACGAAGGGAGGAAGACGACGGAGCCCAGCACACGGAAACGCGTCAAGAGGACGAAAAACGACGGTAAGTGTGGCGGAAGTAATGGATTAATATGGGTTATTATGGGAAAACAAGCCCAAGATAAAAAGGGTCTCTAACGAACTCTGTAGCCGATGAAAACAATCAAGAAGAAGAGAACTCTAAAGAGGACCTTACCATAACGGAAAAAAAGCTCAAAAAGACCGAGCCTGCAGCCAAACAAGATACCAAAGTGAAGAGAATATCCCGAGTCAGCAAAACAGCTATCGAGGATGCGTCTTCCAGCTCGCTGATACCCACCAACACAACTCCCAAAGCTGCCAAATCTGCCGGGCGGGGCGCTGCCGTCACAGTGTCTGTCTCTACAAAAGCCGATGGGGAAGCCTCAACCGGTCCTAAAACGACCAAGACGGCTAACAAAATGCCCACCAGCCCTAAAAAGGTGGCCAGTCCAAAACGAGGCAGAAAAGCGGCTACAGCTGTTGCTGCTGATAGAACAGCTTTGAGTACCCAAGAAGGGAAACTGAAGGATTTTCAGGTAGCGCTGGAGACGAATGACTGGAAGCAGCTCATTGATGTACCTGCTGTTGACCTTCTGACGTTTCTCAAAGAGACAAAGGCCGAAGAGGCACTTGCAGCATACAAGGAAAAAGCAGAAAGAAGAGACTCTGTGTCTCAGGAGCTGATCAAAGAGTTGAAAAAGAAAATTGAACTTCTGGAACAAACTTCGGCATTGAAGGAAGACGACAAATCAGCCAAGCAAACAGCAAGTCTGAAATCGAAAATTCAGCTGCTTGAAGAAGAAAACAGCTCGCTGAGAAGATCGCTGGAAGTATCAACGCAATCTGCAAAAGACCTGCAGGAACAAGTGGCAGCTTTGAAGGCCAGCGAAAACAAAAAAGCCGATCGGTCATTAATCACATCTTCGCCTTCCCGACGAGCCTCTGTGACGAAATCAGCCAATGTCGGTCTGCATTTACTGAAGGAGGATTTCTACTCTCAGGTATGCGGGCTGGATATCAATGGTGTGCAATGTGAGGATAATGAGATTATATTCGACTGTGCGCAAACTGGTCCCTTGGGCACAGTGGAGTACAAACTGTACATTCCGCAAGTGGACGAAGACGATGATGCAAGTGCTGTTGAGCAGGAGGTGACATATGACCCCCAGATTGATCTTTCGCAGCAGCCGGAGTTGAAGGATGTTCTTCCGGAATACTTCTTGGAGTCGCTTTCGTTCTCCCCTGATTCCATTATGCAATTCTACCTGAAGCTTGCTCGGATACTGCAGAAGTCCTAAACTGCGCAGTGTCTACCTTCTGTTGATGGGCTGGGATGTTGATGACTGAACACTGAAATAATGTAGTATAGTTGCGAGATACATGCAGATGAGATGTAATGAGATGAGATGAGTTGAGATGGAGGATAGGAATTGCGAGATAGGTGGCAGACTCAACAGCTGCAGAAATAGGTTATGGAGCTACTGAATGACTTTGGTTTCTCTTGCAGATGGGTCGAACCACAAAGAAGCTCCCTGAAAGATATGCTCGTCTAAGAGATGACATATTCTCTTATAAAGGCTCATGTTCTTGACTAAGCTGCTGCTAAGGTACATTTGGTTTTTCTCTCTCTGAAGTACACTCACTTATTTCAGCGGGGATAATCAAAGCTCATAAGCAGATCAGCCTCAGCTCCTTCCAACATCCGTTAAACTTCTGTCGTCAGAGTTACAGTCACAGACATACACGCGCGTTCCCCAGCCCTAATACCTCTTCCGCCCTTCATTGACTACTTCCAATCATCTGTTCTCCCATCCTTTCCCTTCAACTCGTCTTTCTTTTCCCCGAGATCCGCAAATCAACCCGCAAATCAATGAGCCTCTAATTTCACAGGCAATCCTCATGCATACCCTGCATATCCTGCATATCCTGCATATGCCCGCAGCAGTCTTGTCCCATCACACATCCCATGTATCCCAATCCGTCTCAACCCGAGACGCGTAAAATCTCTATATGATGTTCGTGAACTACAAGAAAGAAGAAATACAATGAGCTGACATCAGTATGAAAAGCCCTCTTTGCCTATGCCATTGCCGCATATCATCAACATCACAGCAGCATATCACCCTTTCACAATACTCTGCATCATCCCTGCATTCAACTCACCTCACGCTCTCTCATCAATCCTTCCTCAAATCACTTCCCACTTCCCTTCCCTTCCCTTCCCTTATCACCAACGCGACAAGCCAAAACACCCCAGAATGTACACAGCAGACACCCTACAATGTATCTAAATCCCTCACAGTATGCGGACGCGTTTAACCAGATCCGCGAAGCCTCGGAGTCGCACTCGACCTGCAAGCTTGTCATCTTCGTGTCGTGTCTGGACATTGACGCCCTCTGTGCCGCCAAGATTCTCGCGTCTGTGTGCCGCTCGGAACTGATCCACTACCGGCTGGTGCCCGTGGCAGGGTACTCGGAGCTCCAGGAGCGGTACAAACAGCTGGATGAGGAAGTGGCCAGCGTGGTGCTCCTCGGCTGCGGCTCCAGTGTTGATTTAGAGCAGTTTCTATTAGAAGATTCGGAACGGGCCGGAAGCGGAGCGGAACGGAAAGTATATGTGATTGACGGCCATCGGCCCTGGAATCTGCAGAACATATTGGGCACAGACAGCATTGTTTGTTTTGACGACGGCACTGTGGACGACGAACTGGCAAAGGAGAAAGAGGCATACCACAAGCTGCTGACGCTGTATGAAGAAGAAGACAACTCAGAGACACAGAGCACGGACGAGGAGGACGCGGAGTCGGAAGCCGAGGACGAAAACGGAAATTCGGCCGAGCGGCGGCGGCTCTCCAGCCACAGCAACAGCAACGGCTCGGGAACGGAAGACGAGGACAATGCCGAGGGCTCGGAAGGAGACCTAGGGTCCCAGGGGTCCCAGGGGTCCGAGGACTCGTCCCTCAGCATCAAACGGAACCGCACCGGCGGCAAACGCCGCAACAGGATAAAACGCCGCCGCGACATGATCCGCGAGTACGAGCAGGTGATTGAACAGTACTACATGTCCGGCTCCACCATCACCACCTCTGTCACCGCCCAAATGTACTCTCTGCTGTCCCTCATTGGCCAAACTTCGGTAGAATACCTCTGGCTGACGGTAGTAGGCACCACGTCTCTGGACAGCCAGTACCCGCTCCTGTACCAAAGACTGTACCGAATCCTGCGGGACGAGGTAGTGCGGCTGACTCCCGACTTCCGAGGCTCCAAGTCGTCTGCCGACAACACCTCCCTGGCTCTGGAAGAAGACTACCTGCTGTTCCTCCACCGGCACTGGAGCCTGTACAATGCGCTGTACTACTCCTCGTATGTCAGTGCCAAGTTCAACACGTGGCGGGAGGAAGGGCGCAAGAAGCTGCACAAGCTGCTGGCCAAAATGGGCATTTCCCTGCAGATCGCCAACGAGCAGTGGGTGCATATGGACGTGAATGTGAAGCGGACGCTGTCGGCGAGTTTCCGCAAAGTGATGGCCATCTACGATTTGGATGACATAATCCGCGAGTGCATAGTGAAGCGGAACGGCTACCGGTCGCCGATGTCGGCTGCCGACTGTGTGGAGGCTCTGGCGGCTCTGCTGCAGGTCGGCGGCGGGGTAAGTCTGGAGGAGAAGATCGCGCTCGGGGACCCGCCGGACGCCGCGGGCGGGAATGCCGAGGATGCCGAGGAGGGGGATGGCGGCGGGGTGTCGGGCCGCATTCGGGATAAAGAGAAAACATGGCTGGAGAACTTCTGGGCGAGCTGGGATGCATTGGATAAAACGGAGCTGATGGCGCGGGGGATCGCTAATGCAAAGTACCTGCAGCAGGCTGTATTCCGTACTGGGACGGCTATTCTGGAGAAGAACCAAATCCGGTATTTGAAGATTTACCGTTTGGCGGTGCTGAAAGACGGGCCGGATTTGGAAGTGTTCCGCAATCCTTTGGCGCTGGTGCGGCTCGGCGTGTGGATTGCGGAAGGATGTGCCGAGGCGGACCAGACGCCGCTGCCGCTGGTGCTGGCGGCGCTGGATGTGTTGTCGGACACGTATTTGGTGCTGGGGATGGCGCCGCGGTACCCGCGGTCCATGAAACGGTTTGCTACGGAGGAAGGGCTGGAGAATATGACGGCGGAGGAGGCGCAGAAGCTGAAGAAGCGGAATCTGCGGCGGGCGGGGCTGAATATTGAGGGTGTGGATTTGGAGGCTGTTAACCAGTTTGGGGTGGCGTTCCAGCAGGTGGCGCGGCAGTCTGGGTCCAAAGTGCGGATTGATTCTTTTGAGAGCACGATAATTGAGGTGCGGAAAGAGGATCTGCCTACGTTTCTGGAGGGGCTTACGCTCAGCGGGCTGATTTGAGGGGTGAGATGTAATATAGTTAGAGGGGGGAGGGAATAGCTTTGTTGTTGTGATTACATGACAGTCATAGAAATGAGAGGTGTTGGTCGGGCGACAGATGAGGGTCTATTGACAGCTACTGTTGTAGTGACGGCTAGAGCTCTGATGAGAGATAATACTCCGATGAGAGCTATTCTGATGACAGAAGCAAACAATGGAGAGATGGGAAAGGAGGGGGGCGTCGTGGTTCTTACAGTGACAGTCCTCAGTGGCAGTTCTCAGTGACAATCTAATAGTGCAACTAATAATAACTGGCATTCGCGAATAATTGTTACTGGGACACGACAGGTTCTCAGAAACGACGGATTCCAAAGTCAGCTGTAGATATCGCAACACATTAGATAACATACGCTTTGTCCCCCACAGCACTGTGGCTCCTATACTTATCGCCTAAGCCACATAAGTTCCAAATCTCCTCTATCAGTGCCCATTGCCCATTGTACCCATTCCCCCTTATACCCATTGCCCATTGTATCCAGTTTACCCATCTGATGATACATTCACACTAGCCAACCCCACGTTTCCACGTTTCCCGTCTGGTTCCGTTCTCGGAAAGGCCGCGTCGCATCTCGGAAAGCCTCGGCATTACGAGACTTGTAGTACGGCATTACAAGGCTTGTGATAGAGCCCGGCCCGTATCTGCTTGCATTGGGCCTGAGTGGACAGGAGCTTCGTTTCCGAGCGCCACAGCCACACACACATGGGGCTGGGACCCTGCAGAGGCGTCCGCGTCGTCCGCCCTGCTGAAGCTATGATGGTGTTGATAATAATAGTCACTACCGAGTTTGTATAATCAACCCCTGCGGGTCCTCTACCTCTTTTGGGAGTTGCAAAGCTGTATTGGTATCCTCATAGTTGGGCGGGAGAAACGGTGAAATAATTGGGATTATTTGGAGCTTATGTGACCCGGGATCATTTTACCCGATCGGGAAGGTATATGTATCGCTGCTGCATATGTGCATGACAGTGCAGGACAGTGCGTGTCGGAGCGTCGCGGGGTGAGGTCGGCCGGCGCAATTGATGAAAGATAGTAAGAAATCAATATATGAACGAATGGGATTGAATTTCAGTATGGAATTATAGCTGGGCCCAATATGAGTAAATTCAGCCTTAGAGCGTCTCCTACTTCTCCGCCCAATTGCACTCCCCTGCTCATCGGCCCTCCAGGTGATAAAGTTGCCCTCTTCTAAGCCATCAATCAATCTAAGCACCAAAAGTCGGTAATCTGATTCAGCCTTATCGGGTCTTTGCAGGAAGTTCAGCATCAACACACCCTGGCCAAAATCCTCTCAGGAACCAAAGTAGGTTGGAGCTAGCAACGCTTATCTCACAGCCAAGTCGGGTGCATGAAGCAAAGTAAGCCATTCAGGGCCCAAGCCTCTCATTGAAGAGGTAATGTGTAATCAGCTCTAGTTTACTATAGCAAATCTGCAATGAGAGAAATCCCAGTAAGGTTAAGGTCGCGATAGTAGAGACGACTGGTGAGCGGTTTGGGTAAAAATATCACTGCGAAGCCTGCGGGTATTATGGCAAAGTGGCTAATGCCCAAGCGGGAGACTAAGCCCGGTAGTAGAGTATCAGTTGTGGACGGGAAGTGCCCGCTCAGACAAGTATATAAGGGGGCCAAACCCCAATGTTGGCTCCAGTAGATGAGAGGAACTTCCAGAGTATCTTATAATCATCACCAGCTTCATTGAGACTCATCACCACTGCCAATAACGCAACCAGTCCGTTCTTTCAAATCAGTCAAAATGCCTATGCAATACAAGCCCAGAGCCGAGGGATACGAGGTCACTCCTCCTCTCATTGCCTCCAACAACTCTTTCCTTGGAGACATTTTCACCTCTGATGCCCCCAAGGAGCAGCAGATCTCCTGCGGCTTCTACAGACAGGAAAAGGGCGAGAAGCTCGTCTACCACTACGACTATGTATGTGAGCTGGAGGGGAAGCGGAATATGAAAGGCAGCTGTCCTTCATTTGAGGATATATGAGGAAAGAGGAAATATGGGGAAATATACTAACAGCCTTTTCAGGACGAGATGAAAATCATTTTGGAGGTCTCTGGCACCTACACTATCTCTGACGAGACTGGCTACTCGGTGGAGGCCAAGCCTGGTGATGTTTTCTACTTCAAAAAGGGCACCACCATCACCTTTGATGCCTCCGACTACGGCTATGCTTTCTTCTGTGGTCTGAGACCCAATGGAACCGCTTAAGCTGTGCGGAGCTGCTGAGAACCGGGTTCTCGTGTTTGCCTGCTAAATAGAATCTTGTTGAAAACGCCAAAATAGAGAAACTGTTTCTTAAGCTGAGATAATGGTGGAGAGGACTGGAGTTGTAGGCAGACCGCTTATCCACGAAAATTGGAAAGTTATCACAACTTGATCTCGGACTGGAGCTTGAGAGCCTGGCAGATGGTGAGTAGGGGAGGGGCATAGAACAGGAGAATAGCGGTGAGAAACCCAGAGCTGTGCGTGAAGACTCTGGTTGTTGAATATTTATCTTGCAGAGATTATGGTCCATGGTATGGTGTTATTGCTTTGGTATCAGAGGATCCCTCAAGAGTACGGTACTACTGCAGATAAGAATGCCAATTCTCCTTCTCACCTCATTCTCCCATTGTTTCTGTCAAACAAACTTCCGCCAAATTTAGGGAGGAGTGTTGAGGTTTTCAGTCCTCACCTTCCAAGTCTTCCCAATCTCATAATCCTCCATCTTGCGCCTCTCATCGTTATCTTTCCGCTCTCCACCTTTTTCGCCCGGCCTTGCAACGTCGCATTGAGTTTCACATTAGCCCGCAGCCGGGGAAACACTTTAACTCTGTAGCGTAACTCTATCAGAGTGCATCTTCTCCGATTGTCCATCATCTCCGTCCCATGTCACATTAGTACATAGCCACCCTGTAACCCTCAACACGTGACCGGGCATGGTTTTGCACCCGCTGGAGCCCAATCTCCACAAAAATCAACACCGAGCAGCCGTTCCGGGCCGCTCGACGTAGTGTGCGGCTTGTATGCATTGATCCCTGCATCTTCAGTATTTCATTGCCTCGTTCCGCTTTTCTGTGAAGCTTTCGGCATTTTAAAGGGTTTCGGCACTTTTGGACTGCGGCCCCTGCCCCGCTCTGTTTCCCGCCCGCCCATCTCAGACCCCACCAATTGCCGTCCCTTCCGGTCCCTTGGCTCTTCAGCTCTCCGCTTCTCTCGGCCTTTCTAACCGCTATTCCGCTTTGATGCTTCAGCTCTGACGCTGCTTGACGATCTCCCGCTCAAGAGACTCTTCCGAAACACGTGCCGCGCATTGTTTACCCGAGCCGCTCAAGCCGCTTGTGCTCCCGCTGTTGGTCCTCGGCTCTCCTCTAGTTGGGATTCCGGAATCCCTTCCTTTGCACATATGCTGTAATTTCATTCCGCGGAACCGTCACTCCCTTTTACGGAAACCCCGCCTCACTACAAACCTCCCCGCCTATGCACTGTTGGGCCGATCATTAGCCGCCGTCCCGCTGTCTGATATCCGGACCCCACTCTACCCCACACTACCCCACCTTACTACCCCTCTTACCCCTCCTTACTACCCCTCCTACCCCACCTCCCCCAACTCTCACAATGACGGAACCCGAACTCTCCCCCTACAACTCCATGACCTTCGACAACTCGGTCTCCCTCAGGGTAGACGCGGCAGTGGGGTCCATGTCCATCTCCCCCTCGGGCCGAGACGCCATCCTCGCGTCCCGCCGCGGCCTCTACGTCGTCGACCTCGACGACCCGTTCTCCCCGCCCCGCTGGCTCCATCACATGACCTCCTGGGAAGTCGCCGACGTGCAATGGTCGCCCCACGCCTCCTGTCCCTATTGGGTAGTCTCCACCTCAAACCAGAAAGCCATGGTGTGGAACCTGGCCCGCTCCTCTTCCGACGCGATCGAGCACGTGCTCCACGGACACTCCCGCGCCATCACAGACATCAACTTCCATCCGGCCGTGCCGAGCCAGCTGGCCACGTGTTCCGTAGACACGTTTGTGCTGGCATGGGACCTCCGCACCCCGCAGCGGGCAGTGCACAAATTCGCCGACTGGCGCGCCGGCGCCACCCAGGTGAAGTGGAGCTACCACGACCCGCATATCCTTGCATCCGCCCACGACCAGAACTTACTTATTTGGGACATGCGCCGCGGGGCCGAGCCGCTGCGGCAGATCCACGCCCACCAGGCCAAAGTGAACGGCATCGATTTCTCCAAAACCAACCCCGGCGGCATAATTTCCTGTTCCAACGAGGCGGTGGTGAAGTACTGGGACTTTGCCCGCAGCACGGAACAGCCGCAGTGGAGCATTCGGACCGATTTCCCCATTTGGCGGGCCCGCCACCTGCCGTTCGGCGCCGGCTGCGGCATCATGCCGCTGCGGGGCGGCAACAACGCCGTGTATGTGGCCGACATTGCCGGCCGCGCGGGCGACGCGCCGCTGGAGCCCGTGCACGTGTTCCAGGGCCACACGGCACCAGTGAAGGAGTTTCTGTGGCGGTCCCGCGCCCGCTCCACAGAAGTGGACGACCGCGAGTTCCAGCTGGTCACGTGGTCGAAGGACTGCGACCTGCGTCTGTGGCCTATCTCGGAAGAGCTGTACAAACGCGTCGGGTTCCGCCGCTTTGCCGCCCCGCCCCCGCCGTCCACCCGCCGCGGGGCCCCCTACATCACCTACCGGGCCGAGCCGGCCGGAACGGGGTTTGCCCCGCGCACAAACTCAAACCGGCTGCTGCGCAATTACCCCGCCCCCGCCCCCGCCCCCGCCCCCGCTTCCGCCCGCTCGGCCCGCGGGCCGCGGAAGGCGTTCATGACCGGCACATCCCACCACCTCTCCGTACAGGAAGAAAACGCCCTCCACCTCAACTGGCTGTCGGGGGTGCGGATCGGCCAGGCCGCGTTTGCCCCCGCCATGCTGGTGTACGGAGCGGGGCGGGACGTGTCGGAAATGTCGGCGGGGGCACATCCGGGCAATCTCGGCGAGGAGATCAGCATACTGGGCCACAAATTCCCCAAAGTGCGGTTCGAGCGCATCTCGGTAAGTACAGGGCATATTGTGGTTTCCCTAAACGGGCCGTGGTCGGAGACGGAAGGGAAGCTGGTGTTTTTGCGGCTGGAAGTGGACTTCCCGCCGGGGTATCCGGCGGCCGGAGCGGCGCCGGCGTTCCGCATTGAGGAGAACTCCGACCTGGCCGACGCCACAAGACGGGACATTGTGGCGCAGCTGCGGCAGATCGCCGACGTGTACACAAACGCGGGCCGCTTCTGCCTCGAGCCGTGCCTGCGGTTCCTAATGGGGGAAAAAGTGGCGCTGGACGCGGTGGCGCAGCTGGCGGAGTTGGCGGAGGCGGAGCCCCTCAGCGGGGTACTTGGCGGGGCAGGTACCCCGCAGCGGGGCTCGCGCAGCCCCTCGACGGCGGGGTCGCCGAACGTGTCCGATTTGGAACTTTCCGACGACAGTTCCGACGACGCCGACGACGGCGGCGAGCTGCTGCCGCTGGCCCGCGGGGGCGGCGGCTCGGCCCACGGGGCCCGGGCGGCAGCCGGGCCGGGCGCGTTTGACTCCACGCCGTTGCCGAAGGGCTGCGGCGGGGTGTGGACGGCGACGGGCCAGTTAGTGTGTTTTTTCATTCCGACGGAGGAAAACCGGGCCAAAAACAACCTGATGCTGTTTGACGAAAAGGGGTTTATAATGGGCCGAATGGGGAAAAAAGCCGGCGGGGGCGGGGGCGGGGTAGAGGCGGAGAGCGGGCGGGGTAATTCCGAATTGGCGGAGTCCGCTTCCGAGCCGAGCTCCGACTCGGAGTCCTCTTCCGACGACGAGAGTCTGGCGACGGATTGGGACACGGCAGCCGACCTCGGCTTTGTCGGAGCACCCGTCAGCCGCCTGCCCGGCATGTTCCGCACAGCTATGGGGTTCCGGCCCTACCGCCGCGTGCCGCAGCACGTGCCGTCCGTAAGCGGCTTTTCCTCGGGAACGGCCGGGTCGAAAATGAGCGGGTCGAAACCCGGAACGGGAAGCGGAAGCCGGAGCCGCAATATTGTGGCCATCCACGACATGCGGCATCTGCTGCCGGCAAAGCCGAGCCTCGGCGGAAGCTACGAGGTGCTCGGGGACAGTCCGGAGGCGCTGGCGGCTTATAATGCCGAGGTGTCCGTACGGGAGGCGGAGCCGCTGCTGGCGGACTGCTGGAAGCTGCTGGAGATTCTGCTGGTGAAGGATATGCGGCTGAAACGGGACGGAACGGACGGAACGGACGGGAGGGACGGAACGAACGGAATGGACGGGACGGGTGGAGCGGGGATGGATGTGATTTTGCGGTCGGACTTCGGCACGCGGTTCGGCGCCGGTGGAGCCGCTGCGGGGGAATGCGGGGCGGATATGGCTACGTTTAGGTTTTTCTGGGGCACGCATCCGTTTGGCGGGTTGTGGCTGACGAAGCAATTGTAAGTATAGGGAAGGGAGGGGGAGGGGAAGGGGGAGGGGTAATGAGGGGTAAGGAGGGGGAGGGGAGGGGTAATGAGGGGTAATGAGGGGTAATGAGGGGTAATGAGGGGTAATGAGGGGTAGGAGGGTCAAGTTGAGAGCAGTGGAAAAGGTAATCGGGAGAGCGGAAAGCGCAAAAGAAGAGGATCTGAAACGTGGAAATGTGGAGAAGTGCAAAGCCGAGTAGCCGAATAGCCGAATAGCCGAGTAGGCTAATAAGCGAAAGCGGAATAGCGGAAAACTTGGAGGCGCATTCCGGAATAGTGGAAGAATGAGTATTGAGTGTTTGATGTTCGGATAGAAAAAAGAGCATGGAAACACCTTCCCCTCTCATCCTGTCAAGCGGAAGAAGATCTGTGGATTGGCTAGAATGGATTGGCTTTAAGTCCCCTCTATGACTTTTGTTTCTCCTTGAGGGAGGCTATGATGAGAGACGGGTTGATTCAAAGTAAACCTATTGTTCTTGCTTTCCCGGTTTGTGTTGGTTGTGGTGAGAAGTGACTGGAAAGTACGACGGAATTTTCGGTCTTTTGTTTCTCCCGGCTTTCGGGTCTTCTCTGCTGTTAGCCAGACATCGTGATGGTATCTGTGGGATATTCGAGCAATGTTGCTGTAACCTCTGAATCATCAACGGCACCTCAAGCACTCCACTTCATCCTCGAAGGCAAACTCCTTTCCACTACTGGCACGAATGAATTTTCAGAGTTCCCTATCCTCCTACAACGAGAAGATGATGCGTTGGTTCTTAACAATCCGCTTTCCCGTGAACTCTCTTATTTCCTTTGATATCTCCCGTCTCTGTGGTTTGCTCTTATCCCCCAGCGGCTACTGCGAGAGGCAGCTATTTCACTGAGTGGCAACTCCTCTGAGCCGTTTCAGATAAGTTGGCTTTTTCCTGGATATCCCCTCCATTTCATCCCTTTATTGGTGGCATGAGTGTTTTGCTGATTCCACTAAGCTGCGGCCTGTGGATCACACCTTTTGGGGAGCTGCGCATTTTGTTTGGAAGATGAGACTTCATTGGAGGCTCTCTGGTGTTGATAGCCCTGTTTTGGTATCCTCCCTCTTTTGACGATTACTTGTTGTTACCCCGCTTAATAACCCCGCATTCTCTGTACCTCTGTGGCTACTGGAAGAATGGATAAGTGGGAGAAAAAGGAAAATCCTGTGGTTAGTATGTCTGTGAATGTCTGTGTGTGCACTTCCTTTTGGTGTGGATAGTATGGAAGGAAATTACTCCGGTTGGTGGAGGGAGAGGTTTTGCGGATCTGTTGGACTCTCTCTTTTGGTGTTTCCTTTGACTCTCAGCCTGTCTCCGCTCCCGCTGGCAAACTACCAGTTATTTATTCTCCAGTTGATAGGACTTGATTGTCAGTTGC
>JAKTWI010000455.1:0-19197 GCA_030561065.1 Sporopachydermia cereana | reverse complement strand
GACCGCCCCAAATCCTCTATTTTTTTTGGGAAACTATTTTTTTTGGGGCCCCATATAAATGCAGCTTATCTGTATTGACTCTATGATCAATACAGACATTCAATTAGCAAGACTCGAATTCCGTTAAGAATATCTATGACTGTACTATATATTTAATACAGTATTTGGTTGAGCTCAGTCTTACCAGCTTGTGGGCAAGTGCTCCCCGTGTGTCTCATAACAGGTTGCGTGAAGTTTCCGAAAGTTTTTCAAGAGATCGGGTCTCACAGTTTTTGCTTAAGCTGATACATGTGTTATATTTAAAGTTCATTGTGCATATTTTAGCTCCTAATTGGGTTGGAGTGCGTCAAACATTACATGTCAATAAAAATCGAATTGTTGCAGCATTAATTCGCATACAATTAATGTATTGCAGTATTAGCATTTCGAATTGTTGCACCACCTCTGTGACCAGCGTCTCATCTCTGTGGGGCACAGGAGTTTCGTTCCTTCCAGCCCAATCTGCACATCAAACAGCCCGTTTCTTACCGATCACCACCCAAGAGCCCTCCATCAACAATCAGTAACCTCTTAGATCATCTTATCACTCCAACACTCCATCAATTTTTCACTCAACTGAATTTTTCACTCTGACCTTCACGTCTCCTCTCAAATGACTGCCTCGGACTTCGCGTCTCCTCCCAAATAACCTCTTCGGACTTCACGTCTCATTCCGTATAAGACTTCCCGATTCGGCAATCAACATCAACTTGCCCGATTCGGTTGCTCATAAACAGCAGCTGCATATCACATCTAACAAGCTGATCCACTATTATGGAACCCTTCTTTCAAGTATTTGATGATAGGACTGAAAGCGGTTTTGTAGACAGGCAGAATCTTTCTGGAGGAACGGATTTTGTGGGTTAAGCGATGTCTGGAAGGTTGCGGCGGTAGAGTAGCTGAACTATTGTGATGTGTGCATCTGAGGTTTTGATTCAGTAAGCTCAATAAGCTGTTTACTTCCCTATCTCATCCCACTCTATCCTTCTTCATTTCCTACTGACTAAACAGCAACACAACAACAGCATTCCTACTCAGCATGATCTCCTCAAACACCTCACCAAGATACGGAGGGGCGGAGTGGAGATCCAACGTTAACACGTGTCAGCTCCGGAATAGAAATCTGGCGCCGCTGCCTCCTCTACCATCTCAAGCCGCCAGAGACGAAATAGACGATGTTCTGAAAACCAGAAGGGTCACTGAGTCGAATGTCATCATGGATGATAACTACAACGTTTTGCTTGATCTGGGGAAGGAAAACGAGCCGTACGACGGCTTCTTTACCAAACACATTGGTGATGGGCCTGACATGTATGAACACGAAGCTCATCGCAACAGAGTGCGCCAGTTCAACGAAATCAAACAACGAATGAACTACAATGTTAATAGAGACCCTGGAGAGATGAACCCTCCTAAAACTCCCACAAGGCAGCCGTCGCCTGTCCGGAGGCCGTTGCCCATTCCGGACTTACCCGAGGACAGGATTGTCTACACCCACCCTGGTGTTATCTATTCAGGGGATCAGCAGCCAGTGAAGATGATCCACAATCCCAACTTGGGTCCCACAATACCGAGAAAGGCGACTTTGCCGGAGTTTGTACCTGAGAAAGAGGACAGAAAGCTGTTTGTCAGACTAAAGGACAAGCTCAGGACAAAACAGAGACTGAAGAGTGAAGACAAGTTGGTGTCGGGAGCTGCAACAGTGTCGCCGCGTGCTGAAACAGCCGATAAAACAGCAGCAGAGAAAAAACCAGACACTCCCAGTCCGATTGACAGAGTCAATGCGTACTTTCAGTTTGATTTTCTCCAGCAGCTGATGCCAAATGCGTCTCCAAAAGATATGAATGAGATTATAAACGGGAGGCGAATTAGTCGGGCAGGCAATGAGAGGCCAAGTCTGATATTCACAATTCTGGAGCTCACACATCGGTTTCTTTTGCAATTGGACGGTCTACTGAAAAGCAATGGCATAGTGGCAAAAGACTCCAGAGTGTCTATAATGACATTGTACGTGATTTGGTTTGGAGGGTGTTTGTCAATTACCAAACCGCTAATCTGCAGACTGATGCGATTTGCTCAGGCGCTTATTGAGAGAGTATTTGTATGGGGCCTTCTAGGGGGACTATGCTGGCTTATCTATGTGTCACAGTCAAAAGAGGAAAAGCCATATGACAAAGTGGGCAATGAAGATATTCCAGTTGTGGTGCGTGCCAATGATAAGGTGAACAGAAAGCGGAAAGAGCGGGTTAAGGATATCACGAAGTGACTGCTGCATACAGGGAAAGTCGGAAGTGAAGGGATGATTCCTGCAGATTTCATAATTCAGAGCGTTCAGGCAAGGAACAGAACACTACAGTCATATTCTCAAACGAGCTCGATTTGAGTACATTAGTGTGGAATGCCAAAGCACAATATTCAGTTGGAGTTCATTAGTCAAGACAGCCTAGAGACAAAACAATCACCACACCTAACACAATGAACTGCCGCATTAGTCTCCCTTAGTATATATCCCAGTCCAACTGAGCAACCAGGCAAACACCACAATAGAGTATTATAACATGACAACTTTATTCCTTATGGTATAAGTCTGTCGCAGATTTAGAGGACTTCGCCCTGGGAAGAAGGAATCTCAAAGACAACCTGCTTGCCAGTCAGCTTGTTGTAAATAGCCTGGAAAGATTCCAGCTTGTAGTCAACAGCAGAAGCATCCTTGGAGTCCAACAAAACCTTCTGGACCTTGCCGCCTCCAACAAGGTATCTCACTCTCTTGCCGACAATCTCGGTAGGGAAAACAAGGTCTTCCAAGATGGCGTCGTGAACAGCAGTCAGAGTTCTGGATCTGGGTCTCTTCTGAGTCTGTCTGGAGTTGCGGCCGGGCTTGGGGAGGATTTTCCGCTCGGCAAGGAAGACAACGTGTCTCTCGGGGAACTTCTTTTCCAATTCGCGGGTGAGTCTGGTCTGAATTTTGTGGAAGGAAGAAAGGGAAGGAACAGGGACAAAGATGACAATAGCCTTCTTTCCGCCAGCAACCTCAATCTGTAAAGGGGTTAGTCAATCTGAGTAGGAGGGAGATTCAGTATTGTCTGCCTCAGTATTGCAAGGCAGAAGAGGGAGTAGTGTTGTTTTGTTGATATGATGTATGATGAAACATTCTGTTGCTTTTCTCCCAAATACAAGTCAATCAACTGCTGTTCTGAATGACGGCAATTCTCACAATCACCAAGCTGAACAAACAATAATATCGAACCCAATCTCCACCATGTCGAAAATCGCAACCGATCCCGTTTCCGCCATGTCGAAATGATGCCTTGTCGTAAACACATCCTCATGCCTCTTCTTGCAACTGATCAGCAACCAATCCATGCAATCACACTGCGCAACATACCTCCTTGGCGCTCTTGAACTGGAGAGTTCTCAACTCGGCCTTGAGTTCAGGGTTGTGGGACTCAACATCAATGAAGGCTTGAGCAACCTGCAGGTCCAGCTCGGTGGGTTCCTGGTTGAGGACTTTGAAAGCAGCAGACATCTTGACTGGGGTGATATGTTCCGGCAGATAATATTGTTGCTCAACACTTCGCTTGCTATCAACAATCGGGAGCCGTTCTTTGCCAAATGTGTCCTTTCTCCAAACAAAAGAAGGAGTCGATCTAATCACCCTATTCACACATTCTCTGAGAACCCACTGGCCCTCCCTCCATCCATCTCCGTGCGTCGTCTGGCTACTCCGCGTTACCCAGTGAATTTTCAGAGGGCGGACTCACTTTGTCCCAGGCATAAAAAGTTATTCCCAATGTGGTAATGAGCGGGAATAATAAATTACTGAATGGGGAACTTTCTGAATGCATGTTCGCCCTAAAACGCCGCACGTGACTATCACGGGATCAAGCATAGCAACTATTAACAGATCACATAATCTCTCCACCTCTCACGCAAGCGCCAAACAGTCAGAAAAATTCTTATGCTGAGAAGACTCAGAGATACCAAATAAGAGTCTCACAGATTACTGCTTCTGAGTTGATCTCATTCTCCATATCAAATACCGAAGAATTCGGCAATCAACTGCCTGCTGGATGAGACTGATTCTACAGTGTGGGGAGAAGGATTGGTGTGACAGAACATTTGGTCGATTGTCTATTGCCAGCTGATTGCCGACTGTTTACACTTGCTCTACTGATTACCAACACACATCTGATCTCTTCCTACAACCCTCCATCCTACAACTCAACGCACCCATCCAACATCCCCCCATCTTCTCATCACAAATCCCTCCCGAACCCCACCGCATTTGCATCACCCAAACCCCCAATCAGTCCTGTTCATCCGTCCCTTCATCCATCTTATCCGTCCCTTCACCAAACAAACACCTTCAAACATCTCAACATTTCCTCAAAATCCTAACATCACCAAACATCCTCTACTCCGTCCCATATCCCACACATCCCACCCACAATGAAGGAACCTGTCGTTGACATCATCCCCAAGAAAATCAGCGGGCTGGAGTTCAGCGCCCTGTCCGGCAGAGACATCGTCGCCCAGTCGGAAGTGGAAGTCACCACCCGCGACCTGTTTGACCTGGAAAAGGGCAGAGTGCCGAAACCGTCTGGGGCGCTGGACCCCCGCATGGGCATCTCCTCCAACTCTGCCGAGTGCCAAACCTGCCATGGCAACCTGGCGTCCTGCCACGGTCATTTCGGCCACATCCGCCTTGCCCTTCCCGTCTTCCATGTCGGCTATTTCAAAGCTGTCATTCAGGTCCTGCAGTCTATCTGCAAGACATGCGGGGCTGTGCTGCTGGAGGAGAAAATGAAGCGGCAGTTCCTTTCCGAGCTCCGCCGTCCGGGGATTGACAATCTGAAACGCATGTCTATAATAAAGAAGATCGTCGCCCAGTGCAAGAAACAGAGGCGATGTATTAAATGCGGGGCTATAAACGGCGTGGTTAAAAAAGCCGCTGCGGGTAATTCCTCCGCCTCACTGAAAATCATCCACGACACGTTCCGCTGGATCGGGAAAAAACCCTGCTCGGAGAAAATCCAGTTTGACGAGGATCTGGCAAGGGTCTCTAAGCAGTCCCCCGAAGCGGAGAAATTTCTCAAAAGGGCAATGGACGACCTGAACCCGCTCAAAGTGCTGAATCTGTTCAAACTAGTCACTCCCTCCGACTGCGAGTTATTGGGTGTAGACCCTTCCCGCGGCGGCAGACTGGAAACATACATATGGCGGTATCTCCCGGCTCCCCCTGTATGCATCCGACCGTCAGTAGTGATGGGCGACGATACCAGTAATGAAGACGATTTGACCGTTAAGCTGACGGAGATTGTATGGACGTCGCAGCTTATCCGCAGCGGGCTGGAAAAGGGCGTTTCGGTAAACAGTTTGATGGAACAGTGGGACTACCTGCAGCTGTCGGTTGCCATGTATATTAACTCGGATGCCGCTTCGTACGGCAGTTTGGCCGGCTCCGGCGGCTCCGGCGGCTCGAAGCCGAAGCCGATCCGCGGGTTCTGCCAGCGCCTAAAAGGGAAACAGGGCCGGTTCCGGGGCAATTTATCCGGCAAGCGGGTCGATTTCTCCGGCCGCACGGTCATTTCCCCCGACCCGAACCTCCGCATCGACGAAGTGGCCGTGCCGGATCGGGTAGCCAAGATCCTCACGTATCCGGAACGGGTAACCCGCTACAACATCCACAAACTCAAACAGCTGGTGCTCAACGGGCCGGCGGAGTATCCCGGAGCAAATTACCTATTAAAGAAAAACGAGCAGTTTAAGCGCAACCTCCGCTTTGCCGACCGGACTAAATTAGCCAAAACCCTAACTGTCGGCGATCTGGTGGAGCGGCATTTGGAAGACGGCGACGTGGTTTTGTTCAACCGGCAGCCGTCGCTCCACAGACTGTCCATTTTGTCCCATTTCGCAAAAGTACGACCCTGGCGGACATTTCGGCTCAACGAGTGTGTTTGTACCCCGTACAATGCCGATTTCGACGGCGACGAAATGAATTTGCACGTGCCGCAGACGGAAGAGGCGCGGGCCGAGGCTATGCACTTAATGGGCGTCAAGCACAATCTCGTGACTCCCCGATCGGGCGAGCCGATTATTGCCGCCACACAGGATTTCATTACCGGCTCGTATCTCATTTCGCACAAAGACTCCTTTTTCGACCGCGCCACGTTCACACAATTGCTGGCGATGATGTCGGACGGAGTTACCGAGTTTGATTTGCCGCCGCCGGCAGTGCACAAACCAGTGTATCTGTGGACAGGTAAACAGCTGTTTTCTTTACTGATCCGGCCCAACCACAAATCCCCTGTGGCCATAAACTTGGACGCAAAAAATAAGACGTTTGTGCCGCCGAAGGACCCGCGGCTGGCCACAGAAATGTCCCCCAACGACTCGTTTGTGGTCATCCGCGGCTCCCGCGTGCTGTCGGGAGTAATGGACAAAAGCACCCTGGGCGACGGGAAAAAACACAATGTGTTTTACACAATCCTGCGCGACTACGGGCCGACATATGCCGCAGAAGCAATGAACCGCATGGCCAAGCTTTGTGCCCGCTTCCTCGGCAACCGCGGCTTCTCCATCGGCATTGACGACGTCATGCCGGGCCACAAACTCAGCCAGCTGAAGGACAAAATGGTGGAAAACGCCTACCGCAATTGTGACAACCTCATCGCTTTGTACAACCAGGGCAAACTGGAAACGCAGCCGGGTTGCAATGAGGAACAAACGCTGGAGGCCAAAATCGGCGGTTTGCTGTCCAAAGTCCGGGAGGAGGTCGGCGACGTTTGTATCCGCGAGCTGCAGAAGTCAAACGCGCCGCTTATTATGGCTACCTGCGGGTCTAAGGGGAGTACACTGAATGTGTCCCAAATGGTGGCTGTAGTCGGACAGCAGATTATAGCCGGTAACCGTGTCCCGGACGGGTTTCAGGACCGGTCTTTGCCGCATTTCCCGAAGAGCAGTAAGACGCCGCAGAGCAAAGGGTTTGTGCGGAATTCCTTCTTCTCGGGTTTAACGCCGCCGGAGTTTCTGTTCCATGCTATCTCCGGTCGGGAGGGTCTGGTGGACACGGCAGTGAAGACCGCCGAGACGGGTTACATGTCGCGCCGGCTGATGAAGTCGCTGGAGGATCTGAGCGGCAATTATGATCTGACTGTACGCAACTCCAGCAACGGCATTGTGCAGTTTACGTACGGCGGCGACGGTCTAGACCCTTTTGACATGGAGGGAGACGCCAGGCCGGTCAACTTCAACCGGACATGGGAACACGCGCACAACATTACGTACAGCCATGCCGACGCGCCGCTGCTTCCGTACCAGGTGCTGCAGGCCACAGACGCGTATCTCGGCCCGCGGATGGCCCGGTTTGTCCGCAAGGACACGCTTGGCCGGCCCGTCGCCGACCCGGCGGACCGGGAAAAGCCGGAATACACCGACGAGCACGACGCCGAGCAGCAGTTCTACGCGTCTGTGCGCGATCACGTGGCCGCGCGCGCCCAAAAGCTGGCCCGCATCCGCATCGGGAAAGGTCTGCCGCCGCTGCTGGAAGAATCCGCTTCCGAACTGGCCCGAAACGCCGAGGCCGACCCGTCCCAGCACGTGGCAGCCGCCCAGCTGCTGAAAATCTCCCGGGCAATGATTGACAAATTCCTGGAAATCACGTGCCTGAAGTACAGCAAAGCCAAAGTGGAACCCGGCACGGCTGTCGGAGCCATCGGCGCCCAGTCTATCGGCGAGCCGGGCACTCAAATGACGCTTAAAACGTTCCATTTCGCCGGAGTGGCGTCAATGAACGTGACGCTCGGAGTGCCCCGGATCAAGGAAATCATCAACGCGGCTAAAACGATCTCAACACCGATCATAAATGCCGTTTTGGTAAACCCGGAAGACGAGCGGGCCGCCCGGGTAGTAAAGGGACGCATAGAGAAAACCCTGCTGCAGGATGTTGTTTTCTACATTCAGGACGTGTACCACGAAAACGAGGCGTATATAGCCGTGAAGGTGGACACGCGGACGATTGAGAAGCTGCAGCTGGAGCTGACGGTGGACGATATCTGCCGGGCGGTGTGCCGGGCGCCGAAGCTGAAAATCAGCAGTCTGGACGTGCGGGTGGTTAATGATGACGTAATCACTATTCGGGTGGCAGACGACAGCAAGCTGAAGGGGACAAGTATTGTGCCGGGGGCAAATGTGTTTGCGGCCACTGCACAGGACGCACAAATGTTCTTCCGCATTCAGTATCTGCGGCGGGTGCTGCCGCAGGTTGTGGTGAAAGGGTTGCCGGATATTTCCCGAGCGGTTATCAACATCCGGGACGACGGCAAGAAGGAGCTGCTGGTGGAAGGGTACGGACTGAAGCAGGTGATGTGTACGGAGGGAGTGGTGGGCACGAAAACAAGCACGAATCACGTGCTGGAGGTGGCGCAAACGCTGGGCATTGAGGCGGCGCGGGCGTCCATAATCGGGGAGATCGACTATACTATGAGTAAACATGGTATGTCGGTGGACCCACGGCATATTCAGCTGCTGGGGGATGTGATGACGTATAAAGGGGAGGTGCTGGGTATTACGCGATTTGGGCTGGCGAAGATGCGGGACTCTGTGCTGCAGCTGGCGTCGTTTGAGAAGACGACGGACCATTTGTTTGATGCCAGTTTCTATATGAAGCGGGATGCGATTGAGGGGGTCAGCGAGTGTATTATTTTGGGCCAGACGATGAACATCGGCACCGGCAGCTTCAAGCTGATTCAGAACACGGGCAGCGAGCCGGAGGTCGGCAGGCGCCAACCGCTATTTGAACGGCTTTGTGAGGTGTATTAGGAGGGAAGATGAGGGTGCTGAAGGGGTGCAGAGGGGGATGGTTGATTTGTATATAGGACTGTTTACAGTGATATGTCTTTATGTTAGTCGGGATTACTGTCTACCAGGAGCTTCTGTGCCTGAGATGTCTGTACCGTATTGGGCTTGTGGCTTGAACTGAGACTGCAGATGCGACAGAGACATTCGAGTGTCCTCTGCTCAATGAGAGGACGAATGAGGAATCTGAGGAATCAAATTACTCAGTGAGGGGGTTTCTTCACCGCTGGAAGCTGGTCAAACCAGATTTCAAATTCGAAAGGATAAGGAATGTTCAAATAGCCCATCAAATGAATTCTCGGTAAATTTCAGTCCCTCTCATATTCTACTCACTCCCCTCTACTGGCTTGTTGATCTGTTTGACGGACTTCGGGTCTCACCTTGTATATCCGCTTGAACTTTGGATCTCACTCCAGGTTTAACATCGGATCTCATCCCAACCTTACATCGGGTCTCACCCCAGGATTGACATCGGGTCTCACCTCCGGGCCAACAGCAGGTCAGTCAAACGGACAATCCCAAATCAATGAGGGAAGAGAGTCACAATGTATACAAATTGGCCTTTAAAGGATTAGCAGTAATCTTCTCGTCATGTCGCTCAAGATGTAAGCTTTAATCGGGTTGTGGGGAGCTGATGGGAGGCGTTGCTGTATTCAATCCCTGGAGTTTTGAGGGCGACAGCAGAGTCTGAAAAAAAGGACATTCCAAACAAGCAAGCCAAGTTGCAGGGGAGGGATAGATGACGAGCCGAGACGGGAAAGACTTGGGGAGACTCTGGCCGAGCAAGCCGAGCGGGTCGAACAGGCCGAGCCGCAGGAGGAGACCCGAAGTGAGCTACGAGATGAGGTGAGACCCGAGATGCTACCTGAAGTGAGACCCGAAGTGAGAACGAAGTTGGGATGTGAGATGAGACCCGATGTACCCTGCTCGGAGATTCTCGGCCCCGCTTGTCTAAAAATGGAGACCCGAAGTGAATTGCCGAGCCCCGCATACCCCTAAAAAGGGATCCTTCTGACTGCCTTCAAAGCGACTCAGAAGCCTGTCATGCAGAGGAGATACATGAAGTGAGCGGCAAGCGGGACATTTGCAGTTCCATTTCGGCCCGCTGGGTCCGGTCGGCACCCAGATCGCCAAGGTTGAAACTACGAACTCGTCTTCTTCCCGAGCCCGCCAATTACACAGGGCGGAGGACAGCGGAACGTCCGACATGACTTTGAAGGGCACAACATTAGAACAACCAAGCGGGACTTTTTCGTACAAGGAAATTCAAGCAATCAGACTTTAGTTTCAAGGCATGGATTGTAACCATACGAAGGACGCGGGTGAGGAAATATCTTCTGCCGATCAGAGGTGGTTATAGTCAGGTGTCTATCATCTCACTACAAATCACTGGAAGTAGGATTTGATAATACACTGAAACATTAAATCAGTTATTGAGGCGGCTTTGCCAACTCTTGATATATGAATGAAAGACAGATGTAGAACAGCTTCACTGAGAGCTGGAATTCTATCCTTCCAGTTCATACCGAGCGACAGTCATAGTTCGATCATTGCTCAGCAAGAGATAGTATGCAGTTTACTTCTATAAAGATAGAAGGCAGGTCAATCAGAGGAGCATACACTCTGAGAATAAGAATCAAGATTGTCATATATTACCATATATATACGTATATTCTTCTTTGGTACATACATCAACAAACTTGGGTTCGGCCTACTTGCTTCTTTCCATTGTTTTGCACTTCCGTTCTGTCTGCCCGTCATTCCGTCATATTCCGCCATATTCCGCCCATGCCGCCCGTGCCGCCCGTGCCGCCCGTGCCGCCCGTTTGGCCGATCCTTACTTTCTCGGTTTTCTCCCGGATCATTCCGGTCCTTGCAAGAGAAATGACACCACAATACTTGCAACCGAATCACGATAGTATTGCGATGCGAATGTACCTATACTGATGCAAATGTATCGACGAGAATGACAGTCCAGCACAGCAGCAGAGGGTGCAAGTAAACTGGCTTCGAGTATACAGCTTCAATTCTATATCTTTAAATCCATACCTATTCTCCTTTTAGTTCCGTCATTTTCATTTATTCAATTTACCTTCTTTATACTCCCTATCAATTGTTCCCGACTGGGTGGGGATATTGCAGGCTTCATACTCCGACAGTAAAATTCCACTTCGCAGGAGGTTTCATAAGCTCACAGCCAAAACTTATCTTGTCGTGTGTTCCGGAAATGAATGGTGTTCAGACATTTCCATGTTTGTTCAGTCATAACTGAATCATTCAGGCAGAAGTATCAACTACCTCCACTAGCTGCTTTTCATGGCTTCAAAAGGTTTGCAGTGGAACTGAGATATCCCTCCATCGCTTCCAATATTCTGAATGCCTTTCAGCTTGTTTTCAACCTAACCTAGCATAGCAGACATACTAGGAACATATTCCAGCCAACGTTAAAAGATGGAAGAAAACCACTAAGAAATTCCATAAGCCTAAGTTTCCAACACCCAAGAGATTGTAGATCCGTGATTTCTCCTATGCAGATAACCCAACTTGCTTTTCGGAATATCCGTCAGTGTCAGCCACCCTGACGGATATTTTGATGAGTGAGCCAATGCGATAAGCCTTGCAAAAAAAGAAAAGTCAGCAAAACAGCTTTTTGGAATCTCAACAGTGAGATAAAAAGTGGCACCCTCAAAGAATGTACCCAGTGAAAAGAGGGTTATGGTAAAAGGCAGCCTGTTGAATATGGAGATCTATTCCCATTGATCAGTTGGAATGTGGATACACATCTCCCCATCATCTGACTGCTTTCACAAGAGCCATGAGGCCATATGCCAGTCACAGCCATTCATAGTAGTTCATGGCTATTTTGCAGTAATGACATATTGGCATAAGCCTTTCTGCAAGCTGAAATGTGGATTCAGTCTTAGTTGGCTTTTCAGTCTTAGTTGGTTTTGCATTATTCACTTGAATCCTCGAGGGATTGGTTTTATCTGGAGTTGTTGAACCAAGGCCGGAAAGAGAAAAGAGCAAAAGTAAATGATGAAACGAGAGGTCGAGGGAGACTATGAAAGAAGAAGAATGATAGGAAGGATGCCTCATAATAAGTATCAATAACAATGGTGACTCGACATGACACAGTGGTAAATAAATCACAACCTCTGAGAACTTTGGCTCATTGACAGATAAATGCGAGAAAGAATAACACGAGAGTCACCCAAAAATCAAAACACATCATATCAATCGTGGAAACCCGCGATTCCCGCCATTTCAGCCGTGAAAAGCTTACCAGAGCAATCTTTCATAATCCCCTTCCAAACCCTCAAATATCCCTCCCCAGTCTAAACTGTCATATCCTCCTCTATCACCTGTCTCAGCCGTTTGTTCCTTCCATCTCCTCCGTTCCCATTCTCTCCATCTCCATCCCCACCTTTTCCCTCATTCCCTTCATTTTCACTCTCACTCTCCCCTCCCCTCTTTCTCCTTCCGTAATACTTCCTCCTTCTTGCCTTTTCCCTCCTCTTCATAGCCTCCATCGCCTGTAGACACTGCTGCTCCTCTTCCGACGGCTGCGAGCCATAAGTTTCCTTCCATCGCTCCAGGAACTCCTGGCATTTCTCTTTATACTCAGCCACTGCTCGGTGATACGCCTCCATTCTCCTATCGTTTTCCGCTTTCCGCTGCTGCGCCTTCTCTACGTATGGAGCTCTTTCCTCTTCCGGTAACTCTTTCCACATTTCCCCGAGTTTCGCTCTCACAGCGCCCGGCGGCACGGCTTCTGCCCCCGCGTTTTCGGCCTCCGCCTGGCATATCTCTCTACAGACTCCCCAGTAGTCGCTTTGGAACAGCAAAAACGAATTGCTGGAGACCCGTTCCGGCTTGGGCGGCCCGGCGCCCATTTCCTCTTTCAGGGCCCTTTCCATTCGTAGTTTTTCCCCGGCGAGCCGTTGCGTTTTCAGCCGTTTGTACCGCGCCGCCAGTTCCGAGTATTTCGCCCCCGCCTGCCCCGCACTGCCCCACACCCCACTTTCCCCATTGGGAAGTCCCGCCACATTGAACAGCCCCTCTGGAGCCTGCTGCACCCCCAGCAGGCTGTCCACCACCTCCCCCGCCACCCGCAGACCGGACAGATACGCCCCCGGCACGGTGGCCGGGTATTCCCGGCACGTGGCGTCCCCAGCGAAAAAAAGCCGCTGCGCCACCGGCTCAGCCACCAAATCGTAGTCCGCCCCGGTGGCGTCCCGCGCCACATACGGATACGTCCCGCGGGCAAACCGGTCCAGCTGCCACCGCGTGATGAGCGTCTCCGCCGGCGGTGGCACGTGACGTTGCGGGAAGATCCGCCGGAGGAGCTGCAACGCCTCGTCGATCAAAACCTCGTCCGGCTCGTCAACCATTTGCTGCGCCGCTTTCCCCGCCATCAGCGCCACCAGTGCCGGCTTGCCGACCGTTTGGGTGCAGTTCCAGAACATAAACATCCGCCCGCGTGCCGACTGCGCCCCCTGCGCCTCCTGCGCCACATCCCGCGCCACGGCAAATATCTTCTGTTGTAAATCCCAGAACGGCTCCTCCCACACCAGCACAACTTTATTCATAACGCCGAAGCCGAGCCGGCTAATGGCGTCCCGTTTCCGCTGCGGCAGCTCCGGCACAAACTCCACCGCCTGCTCCTTCAGCACCCCCAATGGGACAGTGCACACCACCCGGTCCGCCACCAGCCGCTCCCCGGAGTCCAAATGCACCACACAGCCGGAAGCGGCATACTCCACTCGGCTTACCCCGCAGTTACCCCGCACATCCAGCTGCTGCGGGACCTGGTAGAGCCCTTTAGCCAAAGTGGAATAGCCGGAATACACCATAGCGTGGCTTCCCGAGAACTCATTTCCCGAATCCTGGTCCCAATGGCGGAGGGAGAGGGAGTCTATACAGACGGCGTCGGCGTATTCGAGGTTGGCGATGTGCCAGTTGAGGAGGTTTATGTCGGTGGGTGTGAGGTCGATGAGTGAGGTGTACTGGTGGAGGAGGGAGGAGACGGCGAAGCCGAGGGAGGGGTTACCCCGCACGGAGGGGGCGGGGCTACCCCGCACGGAAGAGGCGGGGGCGGCGTAGTGGGCGGGGGAGCCCCGCGCGGGGTAGTGCTGTTTCGGGGCAAAGCCCATCTCTGCCAGCGCATGCACGTCTACCGGAATAGACACCGCCTCGGCCGGCTGCCGGCTTGCCGTCCGAGCCCGGAGTGAGACGTGAGGGTCGGCCTCGGCAGCCTCGGCAGCCTCGGCAGCCTCGGGATACAAATCACACAGCGGGGCCGAGTCCTGGCCGGGGAAATCCCGAGACAGTTTCATCTCGGCCACATCGCCGGCCGGAAGCTGCGGCACATCCGAGCCGTCCCGCAGCTCGGCCAAAGTGTCCAAAGTGTAGTTGAACAGCGTCTCGGCCCGCTGGTCCAGTTTGGCCGGCACAGGCCGTCCGGTCTCCTCGTCGTATATCACTGTGTCGTCTACCAGCGGCTCGAACTTCAGCCCCAGCTGCCGCTTCATCACCACCGCCATCGGGTTGCCGTTGCCGAATCCGGTAATGATCTGGGCGCCGAGGTCCACTTTGCAGTACGGGCTGCCCTGCAGGCTGGCGGAGTAGACTCTGCCGCCGAGGCGGGGCCGGCCTTCCAGGACGGTCACGTGCGGGGCGATGCCGCGGGAGCGGAACTCGGCGGCGTAGTGGCAGAAGAGGCTTTCCAGCTGGCGGGCGCAGCTGAGGCCGGAGATGCCGCTGCCGATGACGATGACCGTGCAGCGGCGGGGGTTTGGGTGGTTGCCCGATTGGGTGTTTCCCGAACGGGTATTTCCCGAACGGGTGTCACTGCTCGTTCGGTCATTCCCAGAGTGGCTGCTGTTGCCCGATTGGTCGCCGGAATCTCCCAAAGAGGAAAACGCCGACCGGATATTACCCAAAGGGGCACCCACTGAGGCCGGAGAAACTCTCAGACATCCATAGTTAATATACCCCCTGCGTACCAGCCAGTTGTACGCCAAATCGGCTAGCGGGAAGAGCTGCCGCGACCGGGCACATCCGAGCGCCTCGGGCCGAGTTACCGGAATAGTCGGGTTGAGCAGCCAGCGGCGGAGTATGCCGTTGCGGATGTTCAGATACGTCGTCACGTGACCCTTGCCGAGATGGCGTCTCAGCATGCCGAACTCGTCTTTGTGGAGCCGGAAGGGGTCTAGGCGGCTGCATTTTGCCGCCAGAGTACACTCCGAAGCGTATGTTTTGTTGCCCAAATGGGAAGGAATAGACGAGCCGGGCACCAGCGGCTCGGAACGGGGCTGCGACTCCGGCGCCACGTGACCATTGGGTTGCGCACGTGACGCAGCCGAGCCGGCGGGGTGCCGAGACCCTTCCGCCGGGTGTGGGTGTATAGGTGTTGTTTGCCGAGAAAAGCGAAGCGATTCGGATGGTAGTGTAGAGGGTCTGTGGGGGGAGTCGTGAGATCTGCTGGAGCCGAGAGGGAAACATGAAGGGTCTGAGGCCTGCGCAGTGTTATCGGAGTATTCTGCGGGGTAGAAGGGGTTGGCTGGTTGGGTATTTGCATCGCCGGAACCGGCCAAACCAAACCGGCTCGGGTATTGGGACTCGTACTGAGAATGGTGTGACTGGAGGCTGGAAAGCCGGTCGGAGTTATTACTGTCAGCGTCGGCCTGGCTGCCGGAAGCGGAAGTAAACAATCCGCTTCCGGAGTCACCGAGCGGCTCGTGGGGGATGTTCACTGCCGGCATCCGCGTGCCGTTTTCATATGCCTCGGAAGACGGGAACTGTTTCCAGGCTTCCTCCCCATTACCCACACATGTCTGGCTGGAGTTTCCCGTTTGGTCCATAGGGAGTTCCCCGTTGGGTTCCCGTCTTTGTGCATTCAAAGCGGCTTTAGCGGCAGCTTTCCGCCTTCGTCGCCTATAGTTGCGATGGGCAGTCTGAGAGGAGCTGGAAGAAGTGACAGAATTGCAGTTGGCATTCCCAGCAGAGTGTTGTCTGAACATGACATGCAAAGGGGGGTTGCCAGGAAGACTGGCAATCAGCAAAATAACCAGACGGCTTTTAGTGTATCAGAAAAACTGCAGAAACTCACAAAAGGCTGCGGCGGCTTTCTTTGTCCATGTAGGTGGATGTTTTGCTTTTGTTTACTTGATTGCCCAATCAGAGATGGGGATTATGCTTGTTGGGGGAGGGGTTTTGAGGGGCTTGTTACCTGTGGGGTTGTTTGGTGTATTAAAGCGGATGTCTATTCCGGGAAGTTTCAGCAGTTTTGAGTGCTCAGAGACTCCAGTTTGCCGCCCACTTTTTCCATATTTTGTTTATTTCCCTGTTGCAATCAGCTTTTGAAAGCTTTCATGTTGGAAGTGCGTTGGCCGGAAAAGGAAGTGTAATGAGATGGGAGGGACGAGAGGAGATGTGATGTTGGGGATGGGAGGAGATGTGATGTTGAACGATGCGAGATGAGATGGGATGTGCAACGCAAAGAGAATCACTGACTCTCAAACTGTGACCGCTGCCCCTTCGTAGCGTTTGCAATTAGACTTGGCTGTTTCTGTCAGACAAACGAGACCATTTTTTTTTGAACAAGCTCCATCGCACCTGCATCAACACACTTGACTACTTACTATCTTACTGCCGGGTCTACAAATGAGATGAGACGTCATGTTCAACGAGCTGAGAGCTGAGCTGAGATGTGATGTTCGGCAGCTCGGGTTCGTAGAGAATGGTCCAAGGTGGGAGCAGGGGAAAGGCTGTTGGCTGAGGTTCTACGACTAGTATATTTAGTGACCTAAATTGAGTTGTAAGCACAGTGTGGAGTTGGGAATCCATTGGGGTTAATCCTACTGTAGTACTCCTGATTAGAGTCCCGGCCGAAAAGAAGCATTCACATCTATAAGCAGTTACCCACCCCAGTAGCCGACCCCTCGGCGGACAACTCTCACATCAAGAAATCACCAAACCCAAACTGCTTTTTAGTGCCCAAAAATAATACCCAATCAACGTTGCAACGCTCATGAAGTAAACACCCGCCTGTCTTCTGCCACCTTCTCATGCACGTGCATGCACTCTCCTGCACCACTGCATCATCCGGCATAAACCCTAAAGTCTATCTGGTTGTCACAGAGAAGACCTGCAAAGAAAAAATTGTTAGTGTGGGAAATCCGATAGACGTTCTGGAAGTTCTGCTACACTTCTACAGAAACCTGCTGCTGCGGTGATTGGGTGAAAAAGGCATGGAAAATCCTCCTATTGACATACCGCAATAATCAACAGACCCTGGGAGCAATAACTCCAAGCTGGTTGATAGTCCAAGCTGGTTAATACCTCTGGTCTGAAGAACTGCAAACATCTCCTTGCCCTATAGACAAATCCATCACTCGGACTCTCATCTCCAGCTGCCCGTTTGAGTCCCAGCAAAGTCATGGACTTCTCGCTGCAAGACTGTGATGTTGAATTTGATCTCGTCCACAGGCGGAAACGCCCTTACCCTGAAAGGCACTTCTCACCTGAGGAAAAGCCTTCCCAGCCCCATCAATCGGCCAAAACCAATCTCACAACAGCCAGAATATCCTGTGGGAAATGCGGAGGCATCAAAGTGTCCGGAGACTGTCTCAGCTGTGACCGCAAAATAGCAGTAGGCGCCCGCAGCTCCTTAAACACAACAATTCACGTTTTAGATTTCTCCTCCTATTCGGCTAATCATGGAGAAGAGAACACTGCTCAGGAGATAAGAAAGAGAAGGGCCTATGACAGCAACTTGGCACTGCGAAGTTTGGGCCAGGAGTGCAAGAAACTCCGCGGGGGGTTTCCCTTTGCTTGCACTGGCAATTACGCGCCACAGGAGATGTCCGTTCGGCTGCCTTTAAAGAAGCCTTCGGGTGTGAAAACAACGCATAATCCTGCTGCATCCCAGTTTGGAGGAAGCACAAATCTGCATGCTCCTTTGGAGTCAAATGCAGCAGTTGCTGGCTCGTTACAAAGTCTGCAGCCTGTGAGCCCAACAAATTCTAAGTCTTTGAAAAACACTGCTTTTCTACCTTTTAAAACCAGAAATCCTTCGACAAACCTTCACTCCCATCACCCCCCTCACACCCCTCAGCGAACTCCTCATTTTTCCCATCCAACACCCATCCCCTCGGCCACTCGCGCATCTCACAACTCCGGCAGTTTTGCTGCATTTCTCAAAATGCATACAAAAGCGCTCGCCCAGCGGCTACTGGCTGTGCTCCGCAGTCTCCCCCCGACAGCCGAAGTGCAGAAAACCTGCAAGGACTTGGAGCGGACTGTCTATGAGCTGGAAAGGCACGGCAAGTCGCTGCAGGACGTGCAATTGCTGCATGACATATTGCAGAGTCTGGTGCGGGATTTGAGTGCAGGAGGTGCGGAAGGCGGTTCGGGAGGTCTATCGGGAGGCATTTCGGGAGGCATTTCGGAAAACATGCCGGAACCCATTTCGGAAAACATAGTGGAACCTATTCCGGAAAACATCTTGAAACCTATTCCGGAGAACATCATGCAACCCATTCCGGAAAACATGACGGAACCTGTTCCGGAAACCACTCCGGCCTTTCAATTACCAGACTTCCCGGACCTGCTGGAAGACTCTGCCAGCAGCACAGGCCGCAGCACCCCCGACAGCATCAGCGAATCCTTTTCCCCAGCACAGTACGGAAAAGGTGATGGCAACCGCACAGCGGCATTGAACTCCAGCATTCCATTCAATACGCTGTCGAAAGAAGAGGCTGGGATTATGGACGAGATTGGGATTGTTGATGTGGGGGTAGAGGGGCCTTTTGACGGCGACTACATGTTCCCTTCTGAGGGGTTTGTTATGCCGAGTGAGGCTCCTTTCCCCTCTTTCGGCTGATTAAACATTGTCCGATTTGCATAACTGGGCTTAAGTGAGCTCCGTCTCGTGTATATAACAAGCATTACAGGCATATTTCCGTGAGAGGAAATAACCAGTCATAACAGGCAAAGTACTGTGAGAGTGAATAGCCAAACATACGCATAGTGGCATGCATGGAATTCATTCTGGAACTCGTAATAATTCATGTATGGACCAATCATTATACGCATAGCCGAACGATGAATAGGCTGGCATTGTACGTATAGTATGACAATGTATAGACATGCATCATAGGCTGCGAACTGGTGATTCTGAATTGCACCGGCTGGGCCTGGCGGGGGCGGGGCATGGCGGGGTGAGTAGGGAGGAGTAGGAGGGCTAGGAGGGGTAGGAGGGGTAGGAGGGGTAGGAGGGGTAGGAGGGGTAGGAGGGGT
>JAKTWI010000454.1:0-19229 GCA_030561065.1 Sporopachydermia cereana | reverse complement strand
CATAAACGTTTTTGCTGTTAATGAATGAATTTTTGGAGTTTTCGCAGCATCCCTGGTAATATTGCCAGTTAGCCCTCAAACAGTCTGAGAGGCTGTAAAATCTTGAAGTTCTGAACACTCAAGTCGAAAACCAGATGTGTCTCCTACACGTTTAGTTGTTTACGTCAACTTTTTGATAAAAATGCAGAAATATGCAAGATATATGCAGTAGCGATTTTAGGTTACTATGGGCTGAAAGGCCGGAATTGACCCAAAAGTGCAAATTAATGGCCGGAATTTCCGGCCGGCCGGAATGGCCAGAATGCTCCAATTCCGGCCACAACACTGTTTGTCTAGATAGGAAGTGAGTTTACCAAGTAAGCATCCTGAGGCTTCATATGCTGACCAAAATCAAACATGCCGCCTGAAAATGGACTTTCTAAAGTTTTACATGTTCCCATACACTTGCAGTCTTCTGCATTAAGCTACATATCTCTGCAGTACATGTGTTGATTGATTTCATGTCAAAATGACGCCTATGTCAAAGAGTTTTATCACTTATAATACTGCTCAAGCAGGTTCATCCACAACCCTTGAAACTCTTGAGAAACTCATAGACGGAGTTTGCGGCGATCAATTATATCTTGATCAAAAGAATCGTAAACAACGAGCAACAACAAGCAACAACGAGCAGCAACAAGCAACAACAAGCCTGTATCTGTTGTATGATCTCATGGCATTGCCCAATCAAATCAGGATTTGCAGAGTGCATTTGAAGCTCAGCTGAGAATTTGGGCTTGTTGATGTGGGGCTTTGTTCTGTTGCGAACTCTCTCCTCAGGTATGGGTGATCATCTACTGAGGGACGGGAAAGCATACCTCAGGTGTAGTATGAGATCTTAATGGGTTGTGGGAGAATTCGAAGCTCGTTGCAGCATGATAGCAATTGTACCTGAGCCTAGTTGTTCAATTCTTTCTGTCGTGTAAATCAGATTTTCATTTTTCTACAGAGCCAAGATCACCGCTCGTGTTCTATTGAACACGGATAAGTGATTCCAGGACAGATCAACTATTCAAAAGCTGATTTCATCAATTTTTCTTGAAAAACTTGTCGTAGCCAGTAAGAACAAATCTGTACTTGACATCACCCTTCTCCAGTCGTTCCCAGGCCTTTTCTACATTCTCCTCATTAATGTCAACTGTCTCGATCCAAGGCTTAATGTTCTTTTCCGCAGCCAGCTGCAACATTCGCTCAATGTCCTTCGGAGCACCCAGACATGAACCACCAATTTTGTAGTTCCCGAAAAGCAAACTCGTGGGCTCAAAGGTAACTTCCTCGCCTTTCGGCGGGAAGGTGATGTAGATAACCTCACCTCTGGCCTTCACCAGACTCAGCAAAGAGTCCAAATTGGTGCCAGTGAAAGAGTTGCCCGTATTGACAATCAGCTCCAAAGAGTCAGCATACTTTGTCTCATATCCCTCTTCACTGGTGTCAATATAGTGGTCAGCACCAATCTTAAACGCGTCTTCCTTTTTAGCCGCCGACCGCGAAATGGCAGTAACCTCGGCTCCCAGAGCCTTTGCAAACATTATAGCCATATGGCCGATTCCGCCAATTCCCGAAACACCGACTTTCGTCCCCTTAGTTACTTTGAACTGGAACATCGGCAGCAGCCCAGTAATACCGCCACACAGCAAAAGAGCAGCTTCCACAGACGAAAGGCTGTCGGGAATCTTGAAGGCAAACTCTTCACTCACGCGTATATGGGACGCATATCCTCCCTGAGTCGTTTCGCCTGTTTTACCGGGAGAAGTATGTGCCAATTCTCTTGCGGCAGTTGTTCTGGGTGTCATTGTGGCAGCGGTCGCATGCGCCACAGCAGTCACACTGCGCCCCCACGCCCACTCTGTCGCCGACTTTCAGCCGCTTGACGCCTTCGCCGACAGAAATCACCTTACCGACAATCTCGTGCCCCACCGCCACAGGCACATAGCGGCGGCCCCACTTGCCGCTGGCGGCATGAATGTCCGAGCCGCAGATGCCGCAGCACTCAATCTCGATGTCAACGTCTTTGGGTCTTTTGTTGTGGGGAGTGTATGTGAAGACAGACTTTGGGATGGCGCCAGTCGTCAAAGTCCTGGACGCCGAGAGCAGTGATTTTGTCAACCATTTCGGAGAGGTGTAAATAGGGATAAGTATGAGGGGAGTCCTGAAGAATCCTTAAGAGATTAGAGTGGGGATGAAGAGGCTGAGTTCAAAAGAAACCAAAGCAGCTGAGAACGGAAATGGTGATTCCGGTCATCTTTTCAGTAATAAGATCAATCAACACCCTCCTACCCCGCCCTTTATATACCCTGACGCCTTCGAAGCAGCCGAACCCTCGAACCCTCTGCCCGTTCCCAGGCTCGGAGATAAGCTGGCGATCTCCATAGTAGATCGATTGCGCGCTATCAAAACTCCGCGAATGCTTTTTAGTTCCGCTGGGACAGCATATAAGCATCGGAAAACAACTTCAAAGTTCCGCTCATCGCCAATGTGAGTCGAGGTGACGTCGCAGGATGTTTAAGAGTGCCAAATCGGGAAAGCCTGTGTGGCTGATGAGAAACCAAGGCGGAATACAAGCTTTTGCTGAATTAAGCATAAAAGGTTTGTCCGGTAGGTCACGTGGAATATCTGTCCGCTGGGAGCTATTTTTCCGGCCCGGAGAATTTGGGGGAGAATTAGTGGAAGCATATAGACTTGTCAGCGGGGAAAAGAGCGACCATCACAGGCACTGACGGGATAGCCGAGCACATCGGGGAGTCTCTGAGGCCTTAATAGAGGACTAAGAGCTTGAAATGTTTGTATTGAAGGGCATGAGCACTTCACAGGTGAAGAGGCCAGCCTCGACAGCTTCAACAGCTTGGTGCTGCATCTGGCGGCACGTTGTAAGTTACAATTAGTTCTGTTCGCTCTCCAGTCGCTGTATGTAGGCATTCGGAATTTCGACTCTGGTCGAAACGCCGCTATTGTTTTGCCACCCAGTTAGTGAGAGTCTCTTGCTGAATCAGAAGCTTGATTCCAGTGAACTGAGTGCTTTGAAGGAAGGTTCGAGAGGTCTGCGATGGAGTTGCGAAAGAATTGGCTGGTGTGTTGAGAAAGGCGAGAAGCTACTGAGTAGGGTGTTTGTAGTGACGAAACAAAACAGGTCCTTACCTCAAAGGTAAATGAACAACGAGATGGAAATTGGGTGTTTATAAGTTGTTTGTCATAGAAGGCTTAACATTAAAGAAATCAACCAGTGAGATGCCCACTTGTCTAAGAACTGCTTGTGTTGCTCGATTAATAACGAGTGTGGAGTTTGAAGTCGATAGATGATCGACAAGTCGTACAGATTTGTGATGTGTAATGCGGGGACTTGAAGCCCGTTGCCAAGCACATCTGCCCCGATTGATATAATCTAGTCAGGTACATTTCTTGCAAATACATTTCAGAGACATGCTGTTATGAAAGGTAAAACGTTCAGATGTGGGGTTCTCTGATTGATGAGCGGCTGCAGGGCGGAGAGCAATTTACAGTGTGCTGATGGCCCATCAACGCTCCAAGTAATCTGTCGTAGTCAGTAAGAGCAAATATGTACCTGGCATCAATGCTCTCCATTCATTTGCAAGCCTTTTCTTGAGTCTTTCTGGCTGATCTTATACGCTTCATTTAACAGTTTGATGTTCTCTGCAGTGGCTGTTGCAACATTGGTTCGATTTGCTTCGGAGAACCAGCAGCAGAGCTGCCGATCTCACACTTGAAAGTGATTTGAGGGCTCAGAAAGGACTTTCTCTCCAAACGGAGAAGCCGCAATGTGCACGATCTCATCTCCGGATCCCAGCAAGCTCAAAAAAAGTCCATGCTGGCTCCAATGATGGACGTTTCAGTATCAACTATAAGTTCAAGACAGCCCTATACTTTGCCTCGCAACCCCCTCACTTTCATCTATAAAAGGATCACCGCCAAGTTTAAAACATTTTCCCTCTTAGATGCTGGTATGGCAGCTGCCTCGACTCCAAGCGTTTTCGCAAACCATACGGCCATATGGCCGATTCTCCCAATTCTGGAGATACTATAGTCTCTTCGAAACTCCAGATTGGAATAGAGGTTGCAGTCGAGTAGTATCGCACACAACAAAGGATCAGCCTCCGCAGGCTACAGGTCGTCAGGGACTTTGAAGGCAAACCTTTCGCTTACCCCAGTATGAGAGGCATACACAACTTGCGTCACTCGCCACAGATGTCGCATTCAAGACCAACACTCATTTTCCTGCCCATTTTTAAACCGTTTGTCAGAATCTCTGGAAAAATCACCTCGCCAACAATCTCATGGCTCATGGCAAAGGGCGCGTAGGATCTCTTCTTTTCGCTTTTCGCGGCATGTGTATCAAATTCGCAAATGCCATAGTTCAATCTCTACATCGATGTCTTATGGCCGATAGCGGCGACTTGTGTATTCGAAGACCTAGAATGGATCGTCGAGATCGTGGACGCCAATGGTAGTGTTTCTGTCAATCATACTGAAAGCGACTCAAAAAAAGAGACAATTGTGTGGACGATCCAGCAGTCAAATGATAAATGAGATGTGAGCTTTGACTCCGGCACCTCAAAATAAGCAAAGACTCAACTGGGTACTCTCCATCTCCTCGTGTTCACCAAACGGCATCAATCGACACACTCAAGGAATATTTCAACGGCTCCCATCATGCACTTCATCTCCTATCCGGCGGGATGTCCTCTATCACGTTCATTTGTCGCTGCAGAGATAAGTCTGTAGAGCTTCAATGCGCCCGCATGCGCGTATTGAGACTCCCTCAAGGCCATAATGCTTTCTGAACAACACTCTCTTGCACATGCACTGCATACTGCCCTTGAGAGATGTTTCGCCGTCTGTTGGAGACTCCGAAGGAGTTGGCCTCCAGTGTTCATCAGGAACAGAATCACCGAGTGCAATTAAGATGCCACAGGGGCCTGCTGAGCTCATCGCCAGCTCATCGGGAGCTATCCCTGAGTTTCCTAAAAGGGTCCGATGATTCAAGTGAGTAGTTGAGACGCCGTGTCGACGTCATACTAGAGGACGTTAGTAAGGGACCATACTGGGCTGCTTCAATCTGCGACACAGCGGATCATTCATTGTCCCATTAATATCTCTCCATCTGCTGTATATAATCAGTTTGTCTTCCAATCCCTACTTTCGACATCTAACATCTTATCAGTAGGCCAAAAAACCAGCAAACTACAATTGAATGTCTCACAGGAGTGTTAAGATTTCGGGTAGATCTGTGCGCCAAGAGTGGGCGGTCTGGGCAAAGCCGGCATTTGCGGTGGCAAACAAATGCCTCACAAATGTGTAGCAGACAACGAGGCAGGATTTGTGTATGATCTCAGTTTATTGCTCACAAAAGGTTTGTTTTTATACAAAATACGGTGAGGGCTCATATCAAGACTTGGGTAAGTAGATGAATTGTAGCTTTCGCTCTTTGACAAGCAGTTTTCATAGACTGCATCGAAGATTTCCTCTTACCGAAGCCCGGCGGGCATGTTGGATGTTGCACAAGCCTGCAATGAACTATGGCGGAAGAGGTTGTGTCCATGCTTCTACAACGCATCTGGGGCGGTCTATTTCTGTGGTGAAAATCTATAAATGTTTCTATAAATGATGAGCGTTGAGAACGCCGTTTATATGTGTATGTTTTGTCTGTTGTGGGTCAGGACCGATCAACTGAATTCAGAGATCCAGTCAAATCAGTCCTTCTTGAAGAACTTGTCGTAGCCAGTAAGAACGAACCTGTACTTGACATCACCCTTCTTCATTCGTTCCCAGGCCTTTGCGACATTCTCCTCGCTGATATCGATTGTTTCAATCCATGGCTTGATGTTCTTTTCAGCAGCAAGTTGCAACATTCGCTCAATGTCCTTCGGAGCACCAATGCAGGAACCGCCAATCTTGTAATTGCCATAGAGCAGAGTCGAGGGTTCGAAAAAGACCTTCTCGCCCTTGGGAGGAGCAGTGATGTAAATGATCTCACCCCTGGCTTTCAGCAGACTTAACAGAGCATCCACATTGGTTCCAGTGAAAGAGCTGGCAGTGTTCACAATCAGATCCAAAGAGTCGGCGTATTTCGTTTCGTAGCCCTCCTCGCTGGTATCGATGTAGTGATCAGCACCAATCTTGAAGGCGTCTTCTTTCTTGGAGGCCGACCGTGAAATGGCAGTGACCTCGGCCCCGAGCGCTTTCGCAAACATGATAGTCATATGACCAATTCCTCCAATTCCAGACACGCCAACCTTCGTTCCCTTGGTGACTTTGTACTGAAACATCGGCAGGAGACCAGTGATACCACCACACAGCAGAGGAGCAGCTTCTACAGACGAAAGACCGTCCGGAATCTTGAAGGCAAACTCTTCACTCACACGAATATGGGAAGCATAACCACCCTGCGTGTTCTCGCCAGTGGGATATTTGGAGAAGTACGTCCCAATCATCTTTCGGCAATTGTTCTGATAATCGTGATTGCACCGCTCGCATTCGCCACAGCTGTCGCATTGGGCTCCAACACCCACTCTGTCGCCCACCTTGAACCGCTTCACGCTCTCGCCCACAGAGATCACTTTGCCGACAATCTCGTGCCCCACAGCCACAGGGACATAGGGTCTTCCCCAATTGCCACTGGCGGCGTGCAAATCAGAGCCGCAGATGCCGCAGCATTCAATCTCTATATCAACGTCCTGGGGCCGTTTGTTGTGAGGGGTGTATTCAAACACCTTGGGGTGGAGCCAGTCGTCGAAGTCATGGACACCAATAGCAGTAATCTTGTCGACCATTGTGAAAGTGTTGTGAATATGTAGATAAGAGTATCTGTCAATCCTTTCGATATATTATCGTCGGGGGAGGCTTCGTGTATTCTAAGAAGAAGAATAGATCGCAAGGGCTGGAAACACTACTCTTGGGAATACATATATGAACGAAAGGAATCAAACGCCCATCAACGGCTTCCACCCTGCTTTTATAATTTGCCACCTTCCAGCATCTCAATTCTTAACTCCGTTAACGGCCGCGGAGATAAGTGTGTTGCCCCGATGGTGCCTGCCCAGTTCGAGACTTCGTAGACCTTTGAGTTTTTCTCGAAAAGCGGCTTCCATATATGTTGCGCATCGCCTTCTTGGGACGAGTTGCCGTGCAGCCTTTGCCGAAGCTATGAGAAAACCAGTAAGGCAGCTAAGGCGAATAACACTCCGATGAGCTCAACTAGCCTTCGGAGCTGATGCAGCTTTAAGAGAAAAAGCTGTATGACGTCCTAGTGGGAGATGCTATGAAAACGTCACAGCCCAATAGGCAGCTGCTGCAGCCTTGAGCCCATTGGAGGTTCAATGTAGGTTCCATCCATTGCCTGTGGCCGATTGCCGTATGATCTCATCTGATTTCATGATTTGTCAGTTGTGAGCCTCTGGCCTCTGGGGCTCTAATTAGGTTGTTTTTTTCTGAGTTTCTCTCAATTTTGAGATGCCGATTTCGTATTAGTCGGATGCCTTACGGTTGCTGCCGGCTTGTGAGAATACGTTTTTGAAGTTCGAAAGGGGCTGCATTATCCTGCATGGTGATGCAAGGGAACGCAAGGCCAAAAGGTGGGCGGTGAGGCGAAAGAGGCGGATGAGGCGGATGGAGAAGAATCAAGTGAGATTCATATCTCTAGCAGGATGTAAGAACTTGCCAGATTGTCTGATTTGATGATACAATTGAGCCGTAGTTGGGCCTGCTTGGATGTCCTTGAGAAGTATTGTGGTGGAGTAGGAGTGTCTTGCCGTCCTGCGCTTCTGAGAGAGGCGAAGTGTGACAGTTCAATGTAATGTGAATCTAAATGGATTGGTCGAGAGTTAAGAGATACAGGGGGGGTTAATAGATGAAAGCAGGTTGTTTTGATGTTTATGTTGCGGAGCGAAGAAAACAGAATATATCTTCATATAAATCGGGGACACTCGTCTGTATATATGCGGAGCAGCCCAAAGGCATTCGGAAAACGGGAGGCAAAACCTTGACGGATATTTCGATGTCGCAATCGATGTTATCTGCGATTTTGGGAGGCAAATGTAGGTTGGCAGAGAGTCGAGTGTGTGACTTACGATCTTATCTCTTGATAGAAGAATTGGTGGAGGTCTTACAAGTTTGGAGGGAATAACTAAAGACGTAAGACCGACAAAAAGCTCCCATGATTATCAAATGTTGTGATTACAAGTAGCTTTTGCGGATACAACTGAGTGTGAGAAGTAAGCAATACTTTCGATGGGATGCTCTGCTGTACTGCTCGCTTGCTGTTGAACATCAGACGTGAACTTTTGCCGTTTATTTTCTCAAGGGTTTGATGCAGACTGTTTCAAATCTGAAAGATGTTGCAAAAGATGTTGAAAAGGGGGCAAGATGCACTCAGCCTACAACAGCAAATGGAGAAGTAGGTTAACTTTCTTGAATTGTCCCAGCCACAAGGTCATAGCAGCTAGCATTTTGGTGTAGGCAGGTTGGATTATGTTGGTAGTATGTATACTGGCTGCGCACAAGATGAACGAGCATTATATATGAAAGGGATTGCCCACTTTCTAGGCGGGCCGCGAGGTACTTGAGGAGGAGCCTTTTTTACCTGTTGATTCCAGAATGAGGCCCCTCAAAAATGTATTTTCCATCTCCAGCAACGACAGCTTCTTGTTGAGCTCCACCACTTGTTCTGTTAGGTCATTCACGCGATTGGTGAGCTCTTTTTCCTTCATTTTCCTTCTCTGGCGAAACCGGGACGAGGCAGCCAGGTTTCGTCGCCGTTTCTCCTCTTTCTCTGGATCTAATATCTGCGATGGCGTGTTTCCCGAAGCTGATACTGTGCCCATGTCTACAGTTCCCGTGTCTGATTGTGGTTCCTGCGACTGCCGCCTGGAGTGGTCATTATAGGACTCCGCACCTCTATCTCGCTCAGACTTTTGATCTGACTCGCCGCTGAAGTCAATGTGGCTTGTTGTGTACCCGCTTTGAGGCGGCTGGCCGCTGTGAAGTGCATAGGATTGATGATGAATGTTACTCCAGGCCGCGCCATGGGCTGTGCTTTCAAGAGCAGGTTGTGTGGAAGGGGTTATGGCAGCGATATGGCCAACATGGCTCAGTTGTCTTTGATGCTGTTCCGCTTGAGATAAGCCTGAGTTCTGATCGGCCGACTGCTGAAGCTGGTGGTTGATATTCTGCTCGTCATCAAACTCCCATGATGCAATGTCAATGCCAGTCTTCCCATACATGTTGCTGTGTGTCTCCCGGCAAAAGCAAGGTGGTTATCTCAGCATCGATGATCCCTCAGAAAATGTAGCTTCGTCACTCTATAGTCCTGCTTGTGTGTTCAGTCAGGCTCCGCTCCAGATCATCAGACGGCATGTTCTGTCGTGTCGTCAAACAAAGTGCATTCAAGTTTTCAGCCGAAATTGTCCATTCTGCCCATGCAATAGCAATAGCACTTTTCGCTGTTCCCAATTTGTCTCCCTCTTCGCCTGTCCCTGATATTCAGTCTCAGTCCAACTGCTGCTCTGTCGCAGATCTCTCGTATTCCCGCTGTTGATTCCTCCATTGCATTTTCTGAGCCGATATTGCACAATTGCTTTTCACTATTCCACTATCCCCAGGACATCCAAATCCAGCAGACTTATCTAGAATTACCCGTGTAATGTAGGTATATCTTTCCTGATCGTACTCCGCCTTACCTCATCGGCCGTCGAAATGATGGCGCGTCACGTGAAATCATCTCGCTCCCCTTGCAATGAGGAATATGGGCGAAGGACGCCAAACGGGTAATACCCTGTCACGTGTATATGCAGTCGCGGTGAGACGCAGTGTACCCGCAGCCAACAAAACGAGACGTAAGGTCAACAGACCGCCATGTCTCCTTCCAGAAATGCTGGGGGCGCAAGTGTATAATCGTGGCGTCTGAGCCTCACAGGCTGAGAGGAGGTAAGGAACATAAGTGTGGTAGGTTCAGCAGGTTGTGGATTTGACAGACCATATAGCTGTAAAGGCACTCGTTCCCGGTATTACAAGTGTAGCCTGAGCAGCTTCGCACCGTCTGGCATAAGCAACGCTGTCGCTGCTTTTTGGATTCCGACCCCTCAGCCACCGGCGCCATACAGCGCACTGTAATTTGTGGCGGCCGCAGCCAGGGAGGAAGAAACCCTGCTACTATCCAGTCATTGTTATGCCAGGTGTAAGAGTGATAACAATATATCCAGCTAGTGTATCTGTCGAATCATGATACTTCAAAATAATTCGCATTCATATTGCTCGCCTTTGCTCCAGCTTCGCTCCATCGCCTGAACACCTGGTACAACAATTGGGTAAAAAGAAGAGAACGCCACACTTGTTTATCATAGGTGGCTGTCAGCAGAGGCTCAGCTCGCTCACAGTGCTCACAGTGGGTGGTGGCGGTGTAAGGTGGGCTTGTGCACCTCTGCAACTTTTGGCCGAGCGCCGGCGGCCCTGAGTGTCCCGATTTGGTAATCGAACCACTGTCCGACAGTTTGTCCGTGCGATCGGACAAATGTCCGAGTGAGGGGAGACTGGCCAACACCTGCGACGGGAGGAGACGCGAGGAACGCGCACTTCTCGGAACAACTGACGCACAAGAATCTTCAGCAGTTTCTTCAGGTACGTAGAGTGAATTCAACGTTGTTCCTCAGGTCCCAATTCTGAGCCAAAATCCGTGCTTTCAACAGGTCTTTGCTGTCGCGGTATTCTTATCCGAATACCCCAACTGCTGAAACTCTATCCCAGCGTCGGAATAAAACGGTAGCCACACGATACTATGGGTGACAGCATTTCACCGTAGTTAGTGTCACCAAGGATACACCGGAGACATCAACCTACGTTTCCTAGTAGCAGCTGGACCTGTCATAAACAATTTCGTGCTTAATGTCTACTCACAACACTCCAATCTCAGATCTCAATTGATCCGCGTTTCTCTCTATATCAAACTTCACTCTTTCTCTCCCCGTTTTTCTACCCAATTCGGAAATGATATCCTGCAGAATCATGCAGGCCGGGATCTCTGCATTAAAGTGCATAGACTCGCATAAACAGCCCCAACGCTGCCCCACTCAACCCCGCTCAACCCCGCTCAACCCCGCTTCATATTAACGCCGAGACATTATTGAAGTGAAATATAAGCAGAAATGAAGAATTTTCGCAACTTCCTTCTATAAGTCCTCTCTAAATGTCGCAAATTCTATCAAATCTCCTCAAATACATCAGATTCCTTTATTAGCCCCCTTCAACTCCCACCATCCCACCTCAACCTCGGCATTTCTTATTCCGAAATGCTCCGAAGTCTGCCCCGCCGGATAGCGGCCCGCTCGGCCGGCCCGGTCCGCTCGGCCTTTGCCACCTCTTCCATCCGCCACTTGGCTTCGGCCTCCCCCGCCTCCCCCGCCTCCCCCGCCTCCCCCACCTCACCCTCCTCCCTCTCCCCCGCCCCCGCCTGCCCCGCCGAAGACGCGGAGAACCGCCAGATCCTGTTTGTCCCGCATGCCGTGCAGTCGGCCCGCTTCCGCGCCGTCACGTGGCTCAAAGCACTGAAAGAACGCCGCCAGCAGGCCAAAGAGGGCAAAATATACGACTCCTACTCCTTCAAGTCGGTCAAAACAACCCGCGTAACAGACAAAACGCGGGCCGAGTCCTTTTCGTACGTCACACTGCCGTTCCGCACCGACGAATGGCTGCTCGACGCGTACGTAAACCACGCCGGCCGCCTCCGCATCGGACAGCTGTTTCAGGACCTCGACGCGCTGGCCGGCGTGATTGCGTACAAACACTGCGCGCCCGCCGAACCCGTGATTGTGACCGCTTCCGTGGACCGCATATACATGCTCAAACGGCTGGAAAACCTGGAGAAGCAGAACCTTGTTTTGTCCGGATGCGTCACCTTCACGGGCCGCTCGTCTATGGAAATCACCATCCGAGCCTCCAGTACGGAAGCGGAGCTGCCGAGCAAAATTACCGAGGACACAATTAGGGAGGAGGACGTGTTTCTGACTGCCGGGTTCACGTTTGTGGCCCGAGATCCCGAAACGCGGAAGGCGTTTCCGATCAACAAACTGCTGCCGCTGACACAGGAGGAGTGGCTCAGCTTCCGCCGGGCCGAGAGTTACAATGCGGCCAAGCGGCTCAACGCGGCCCGCACCGCCCTGTCCATCTCGGCACCTTCGGAAGAGGAGTCTCGGCTGATTCACCAAATGTGGAAGGAGCAGGCGCTGGCGCCGGCACAAAGGCCGAAGGGGATTGTAAACATGTCCGACACCACAATCTCGTCCACGCTGATTATGCAGCCGCAATACCGCAACCGGCATTCGTATATGATATTCGGCGGCTACCTTTTGCGGCAGACGTTTGAGCTTGCGTACTGCTGTGCCGCGGCGTTCTCCGGCTCCGTCCCGCGGTTTGTGTCACTGGACTCCACAACCTTCAAATCCCCCGTCCCCGTTGGGTCTGTGCTGTCTATGACCGCGTCTGTGTCGTATACCGAGCACATACACACGAAGGACATTGTACTGGAGGCGCAGCAGGCGGAGCTGGACGCGTCTGTGGCCGATGCCGACACGCATTTTGAGCAGCACACGCGTCTGCGGCACTCGCCGTCGGTGCTGGCCCAGCCGACGCCCGGCACGCTGGTGCAGGTGCAGGTGCGGACGGCAGTGCGGGACTTGCACAGCAACACCACAAAGGACAGCGGCGTGTTTGTGTACTCCTTTTTCGTGCCGAAAATCGCCGAGCCGAACAGCAACGCCGTCAACGCGTCGGGATACTGTTCTGTGGTGCCGCAGACGTACCAGGAGATGATGGACTATCTGGAAGGCCGGCGCAAAGTGAAGGAAACGGCAAAGTTCTCCAAGAATTTCAGCGCCGCAGAGTAGGCGGAGACGGAGGCGGAGGCGGAGTCGGATCGGACGGGTTGGACGGATCGGACGGATCGGAGAAAATAGGAGACGGAATGGGACAGTGAATGCCAGAGACGGATTGAGAGAAGTGCCGGATACCGTCGGGATATCTCGGGGAATTTCGGAGAAATTCGGAGATGGAAAATGTCGGCTAGATTCGGAAACGGAAACGGAAGGAAGAGTCGGAGAAGCTGGAAAGAGTTGGGGTGTCGAAGGGATTATCAGGGAAGCTGAGCAAACCCGAAGGAGTTCTCGGGAACTGGGGGATTCGGAGGAATTTGGGAGACTCGGAGGAATTTGGGAGACTCGGAGGAGTTCGTGGAACTCGAGGAACTCTTATAGAACTAAAGTGGAGCTCTCGCCTCTCCTATGAGGCAACTCTGAAGGAATATTAATGGCTGTGAGGACGCCGGAGTAAGGGCTTGCGGCATCTGCGAGGTTTCAGAGAGTGAGCTTTCAAAGTTACGGCTGTTTTTGGGCTCGCGATTGTTGGGCTTATAGGTTTTGAGTTTCAGGGCTTCTGTCAATTCGGTACCTTGGCACCTTCCGGATATTCTCGGAGACTGCAGAGAGCTGTAGGCATTATGACACCAACCTTCGGGAACCAATGAAGAACCAATTGGCCAGTTTTGTGCATGAAAACTGAATACCAGCTTGGTCTCTAACTGGGTTCATTCTCTGCGACAATTATAGATACTTGCTATTCCCTGATCTTCTGCCACGCTTTTCATATTCGATATTTCCCCGATATTTCCCAATCATAGCGAATTACTTCCCAGTTCCCCATTCCCCAATTTCCCCATTACCCCTTCCCCAATTCCCCTTCCCGAAGTTCCTTCTAAGCTCCTCCTCCTCCTCATTCTCGCATTCACATTGAGTCAAAGAAAGTCAATTATTACTAGCATATCCCGTATTCTATTTACTTAAAAACGTCTCTGGGGTTAAAATAAAATGCAGCTGTGAGAGCCCCAGGATACCCCCACGTGTCTCCACTCAAATCAAGAGAAGGGAAGCAAAATGAACCTCATCGAAAAATAAATTCCAAAGAAAGAATACATAAATACAAATCACCAAACGCCGGACAAAAAAACTTTACAAGAAAAGAAAGATAAAACAAAAAGGAACAAAAAAGATTACAAGACTCAACAAATCACCAAGTTAACCACATAAAACGTCACCTGTCTGAAACCTTTCACCGGTACAGAAATCATCAATCAAAATCAGACAGCCTCAACAAGAGGACAAAACAGGAAAATTAACAGCATTAACAGCATCAACAAAACCACCAGAAAAAATCATCTCAAACCATTACAATCGGAACTCTCATCTGCCTCAAATCCGCCCCAAATCCTTCCCTCCCCCGACACCTCACAGAAACGCCAGTTCGGCAGAAACGCTTTTGGAAATGCCGACCGTCTGCCGAGCCGCTTCCGATCCGTCGGAGCTCGGCTCTTCCGACACCTGCCGGATCTCCACTCCCTGGGTGAAATCAACCAGCTTAACGGCCCCCGAAGTGTCCCGTTTGGTAGTGGAAATGAGCGACGACTTGCGGCGGTATTCTTCGCTGGTGTTGCTGTATATGAAGGACGGCTCTTCGGGAGCTGTTTGTGTCCCGGCGGCTTCGGGCCCGTCTGTGGTTGACACTATGCTTGTTCGGGATCGGGCCGCTACGCCGTATATGCTGCGGAAGTTTTCCGACCGGCGCGTGGCCGCCGAGGCCGAAACGCCGAGGTCAGGTGACACGGCCGTTTCCTCGGCAACAGCCGCCAGCCCGGAAACCACCGACGCCCGCGCCTTTGACTTCCGTTTCGGGGAACTATCATCGGCATTAGCCCCCTGCGCCCCCGACTGCGCCTCCGGCTGCGCCACCGAATGCCGCGGAGACAGAACCACCGACGCCGTCGACCCGAGAAACTCCGACTCCCGGAACCCAAAATGGCTGCGCCGCTCCTGCAGCGCCCGCTGCACATCCTCGGCATCCTCGTCATCCGAGTCCACCAGCCGCACACTGAAAAGCTCTTCCGTAGACACTGTGGCCAGCGACGTCATCGACTGCCGGTCGTGCCATTTGCTGCGGGAGTCGATCGTCCGCCGCCACGAGTTCCGCACCTGCGCCACCGCCGGCGCCACCGGCCCGTTCCGGTTTCCGTTCCGGTTTTTTCCGGGCGAGCCGTCGGAAGCCTCCGGCAAGCCGCTGCCGACGGCCAGCAGCTGGTCCGAACTGCGGGCCATGGCGTCGTAGTACTGGAAGTCGGAGCTGTTTGAGCCGGACGCCGAGTCCGTGTCGGAGGCCGAGCCGGCCGAGCCGGCCTCGGCGGGGCCGAACGCGTCGGCTTTCTCGTCTCCGTTGAACAGCGAAAGGGCCGTGAGCCGATGCGGCGTGTCCCAATCGGGATTGCCGGTTCCGCCGGTTCCGGCAGTTCCGGCGGCTGCCGCGGCCCATTTACCCTCAGGCCCGTTGTGTGGGTTGTTGAGGATCGGGCCGGAGATGGTTTTTGTGGGCGATTTTTCCGAGGTGTACATGCCGGCGGTGCTGTTTGTGGAAGAGGCGGAGTCGAACGGGTCGGCCGGGCGGGCCTGCTGGCGGCGTTTGCGGCAGCAGAAAACTAGCAGAATGGCCACAAAGATTAAAAACACAATCGGGATCACTGTGCCGCAAACAATGGCCACGGTTTTTGTGGATGACTTTGCCGCCGACGTGGGCGGTTCCGCCGTCGGCGTGGCTGTCGGCACTTCCGTCGGCGTTTCCGTCGGCCGGTCGGAATCTGTGGCGGAAGCGGAAGCGGAAGCCGAGGACACAGAGGACGCGGAGGCGGAAGAAGCCGACAGCGAGCTGGCCACAGAGGCGGCAATGCCGTCAATGCGGAACCGCAGCGTGCCCGACGAGCCGAGCTGCGGGTCCTCGGCGGCCAGCGTCACGTCCACAGACGCGAAATCGTCGGGTACTTGTCCCGAAAAGGTAACCGAGGCGGCATCGAAATGCAGCCAGTCGGCAGCCGAGGGCGGCTCGTACGCCACTTTGTACTGCAGATTCTCGGTAGAGCTGACCGAGCCGACGGGGATTGTGTACTCGAACCGCTCCCCGCGGGTCGCGTTGACGGGCGGCAGCTCGGCATCGGGGAATATCGTGTTTGTGACTTGCACCTCCACCTTTAGGGACACGGAGTTGCCCCAAATGTCCACTAGCCGGACAGTCACGGCGGCCGGAGCCGACGCCGAGGCCGGCACTGTCCCGGAGATGACGCCCGACGCCGCGTCCAGATGCAGCCAGTCCGCCGCGTTTGTGTCCGCCGTCATGTTGAGCTCGCGGATGCTGTCCGGAGTGATGGGCGAGCCGTCCAGAGTGATGTACGGAAGCACGGAGAATGTGAGCTGCGCGCCCGCCAGAGACGTGACGGATACCTGGGACGTGTTTGTGGCCAGCTGGTGAGCGCCGACCACAATTGCCCAGGCCACATTTGCGCCGGAAAAGCCGACATAGTCGGTGGCAATAAGCACAAAGTCAAACGTCTGTGACGGCGCAATGTCGGAGTTGATCGCCGGAGCCGTGCCGTAAAAGGTAAGATTGCCGTCTTGGCGGAAATGAATCCACGCCGGAAGCGGCGAGTGGTTGCCCGAGCGGCCGTAGTATGCCGAAATGGGATATCCGTTTTCGGCATTGCCGAACGTGGCCAAGGGGAAGTCAACGGCAAAGGAGTCGCCCGGCTGCAGCACAATGCCGTCGGCGCCGTTGGTGCCGGGGAACGCCGAAATAGCCGCCGCAGCCGCCGAACTGTTTACCGTCGGCGGCGGGGCCGTTGACACAATCAGCGAGCACTCTGCCGACGCGGTAGACCCGTCGGCAGAGTCTGTGGCCTCCAGCGTAAACAAAACGGTCTGGTCCCCCTGCGAAGGGTCTGTCGGAGTTCCCGAAAGGGACAGCGTGTTTGGGTCCAGCGACAGCCAGGGCGGGCCGTCCCGCAGCGCGTAGGACACAGAGCCGCCTTTAGTGGATTTGAACGTGTTTGCGCTTAGCTGGTAGGAGTACGACGCGTCGTAGCGGGCCGCGGGGGGCAGCTGGCCGTTGAAGGGGAAAAACTCAATGAGAGCGGCTGTAGTATAGGAGAGGAAGAGCGCCAGGCCCAGCAGCAGCTGGGTGGGAAATGCCACTGGGGAGACGGCCATCGGAAGTATTTTCGGGCTCGGAACGGAGCAGCGGAGCAGCGGAGCAGCGGGTCATGCAGTTGCCGAGATCCGACGGTTGGCTGGAGGAGATAGAGATGCAATGGATTGGCAGCCAGATGGATGGGAATGGAACGAAGGACGGAAGGTATTAGAGGAGTTTTAGGGAAGGAAGGGAAGGGAGGGAAGAGCAAAGGATGTAGACAATTGGGGGCTCGAAGGGAAAGAAAACATGGCAAAAAGAAGGAGTATGTGGGAAGCGGGGAGAGTTGAGGGAGACAGCAGGCTTGAAAAGATTGGCGGAAAAGCGTGTAAGGAGTGGGAACAGTGGAATAGGAATGGCAATGGAGGTTTACGCGTTTAGGCGCTGAGTCGGTAATGAGAATATGCCGTTTTGGGTAGAACATGATTGAGGCAGAGGCTGCTAGTGTCTCGAAAGACTATGGGAATGAGATTTGTAGTAGGAATTAGTATAGAGAATCTCCTTTCCGAGGACGCGACGCGTCAAACAAGGTTTATGCAGGTAAACTAAGGTTTGGAGATTTAGTCTGTCACCTGCCTCTTTGGGTATAGAGATGGCTCAGTTTGGCAGTCAAACTTTATGCGGGTTGTATGCGACCCGAAAAGGTAAAACGCGAGAAATCGAAGCAGCCTGAAAATCGCCGCGTTGGGGGGAGAGAAGACGTGGATACATTGGCAAATTGCAGACAGAAACGGCCTTTTCTTTTTACGCGACTTGCGAGTCCGTGACAGCCTGTGTGAGGGTCCAAAAGGGTTTTTATTCGTGAATCAAAGGGCGTTGCTGCGGCGACAGGTGTGGTGGCTGAAAAGTGGCGCAATTCCCTAAAGGGGATCCAATGAGGCTTAGCTGGGGAAAGCGAAATGAAGAACCCCAATTATATAAAGCGAGGGCGGGACGGCTAGTTGGAGATCTGGACCTCCTGTAGTGAAATTGCAGCTCAACAAAAATGGTGGGCCTACTGTTGCCAGCTTATCACGTCCCAGCTACTTTAGCGCTGACTCATTGCTCGTTTGTTTCTTTCCTTTGCTCCCACTGTGCGAGACTTAGTCAAACTGTTGCTACAGCTGCCCCGTACCCCCTCCCCCACAGCTTATCTCTGCTGCCTGTTTGATGGGAGCCAATGTGAAGAGAACAATCAAGCTTCGAAAGTCCCAATTGCGGGCAAACTCCAGTTAGAGTGTTCCTAGGTTCCTTTGGCCAGGGAGCTTCTAGCAAGTCATTTCCTCCTTTGTCAACCCATTGCAATTGTTATCTATTTTGATGGCTGCTGAACCCGTACTGTAATTTCAGCCTTCTTGGCTTGCCCTTCTTTCTTGGGGTTCACAGCCCTTTCTTCATTTGTGCTGCAAAGAGATGCTCTCACCATCCTTTTTGTTTTCCCACCAATTATTGATGTTACCCCCGGCTCCACCAACAAATAAGCCACAGCTAACTTCTGAGTGCTGATCCCAAGATAATATATATATATATGTGGCTGTGTTTCGACTGCGATGTTTGCGCTAGGCACTGCCTCCGCCATATTTCCCCGTCATTCACACATGACATTGTTGTTGTGTCTGTTGTTTATTCGGGTCTCTCACGAGAGATCAGACTGTCATTGAGCGCAAGGTGTGAGTGAGCTGGCTGTGCCTCTTACACTCACTGTTTGATTTCTAAGAGCTTTTAGTCGTTCCTTTGGAAATCACCGCAGCCTACAGAATACCCCTCCTTTTTGCCATCCCCTCAGCTCCAGTTAGCTCCACATTATCTCGTCTATTTTTGATACCTTCATTGTTGGCATATCTTCAACAATCCTTCCTTCCCTCATTTCGCTCCTTATCGGCAGTCTCCTGAACACCCCCTCAGCTGTTCTGTTCTGGCCCTCTCCTTCATATTGGGCTGCATCTTTGCTCAAATCCGTTTTTTGCAGAGGCAATTTGATTTTCTTTTCTTGTCTTTTTATTTCTTGATCTTTCCTGCAATTTCCGAAAAGTCCTTCATCCTACTCTCCAGTATTTATCACCAGCATTTGTCTCAGTTGTCTCATCGCTTGTCATCCCTTTCTTATCGCCTATCTTTGAGTCTCCTCTCAGTTTACTACTTCACGTCTCACCTCA